>JAPMLY010001095.1:0-133023 GCA_026401115.1 Tetraselmis chui | reverse complement strand
GCGTGCAATAGCGGTGGAGGAGGGGTGCGCGACGGAAAGCTTGTCATTGCGTGGGAGAGAGAGGGGTATATCGAGACGATGCAAGAATTTTGCAACTTTGCCAACCCCGCAACGGCGAGCCCGTCGCCGTGGTGAGGTCGCAGCTTGGCGATCACTATACCTCTTTTCAGCTCTTGCAAGCATTCGACGCTCTGACAAGCCTTGGTAGAGTGCCATATCGTCGGGCGGGGAAGCGGGAGCGTTGCATCGGCTCGCGGTACGTGTACGAATTTTGCGTACGGGGCTGTGGGGTGTGACACGCCCGCCTCATCCGCACTCCTCAACACCGTGGATTTGAGCAACCTGCATACACACGACGAAATGATTGCGTGCAATAGCGGTGGAGGAGGGGTGCGCGACGGACAACTTGTCATTGCGTGGGAGAGAGAGGGGTATATCGAGACGATGCAAGAATTTGGCAACTTTGCCAACCCCGCAACGGCGCGCCCGTCGCCGTGGTGAGGTCGCAGCTTGGCGATCACTATACCTATTTTCAGCTCTTGCAAGCATTCGACGCTCTGACAAGCCTTGGTAGAGTGCCATATCGTCGGGCGGGGAAGCGGGAGCGTTGCATCGGCTCGCGGTACGTGTACGAATTTTGCGTACGGGGCTGTGGGGTGTGAGGTGTGACACGCCCGCCTCATCCGCACTCCTCAACACCGTGGAAATGAGCAACCTGCATACACACGACGAAATGATTGCGTGCAATAGCGGTGGAGGAGGGGTGCGCGACGGACAGCTTGTCATTGCGTGGGAGAGAGGGGGGTAGATCGAGACGATGCTAGAATTTGGCAACTTTGCCAACCCCGCAACGGCGCGCCCGTCGCCGTGGTGAGGTCGCAGCTTGGCGATCGCTATACCTCTATTCAGCTCTTGCAAGCATTCGACGCTCTGACAAGCCTTGGTAGAGTGCCATATCGTCGGGCGGGGAAGCGGGAGCGTTGCATCGGCTCGCGGTACGTGTACGAATTTTGCGTACGGGGCTGTGGGGTGTGACACGCCCGCCTCATCCGCACTCCTCAACACCGTGGAAATGAGCAACCTGCATACACACGACGAAATGATTGCGTGCAATAGCGGTGGAGGAGGGGTGCGCGACGGACAGCTTGTCATTGCGTGGGAGAGATAGGGGTAGATCGAGACGATGCAAGAATTTGGCAACTTTGCCAACCCCGCAACGGCGCGCCCGTCGCCGTGGTGAGGTCGCAGCTTGGGGATCACTATACCTCTATTCAGCTCTTGCAAGCATTCGACGCTCTGACAAGCCTTGGTAGAGTGCCATATCGTCGGGCGGGGAAGCGGGAGCGTAGCATCGGCTCGCGGTACGTGTACGAATTTTGCGTACGGGGCTGTGGGGTGTGAGGTGTGACACGCCCGTCTCATCCGCACTCCTCAACACCGTGGATTTGAGCAACCTGCATACACACGACGAAATGATTGCGTGCAATAGCGGTGGAGGAGGGGTGCGCGACGGACAGCTTGTCATTGCGTGGGAGAGAGGGGTAGATCGAGACGATGCAAGAATTTGGCAACTTTGCCAACCCCGCAAACCCGTCGCCGTGGTGAGGTCGCAGCTTGGCGATCGCTATACCTCTATTCAGCTCTTGCAAGCATTCGACGCTCTGACAAGCCTTGGTAGAGTGCCATATCGTCGGGCGGGGAAGCGGGAGCGTTGCATCGGCTCGCGGTACGTGTACGAATTTTGCGTACGGGGCTGTGGGGTGTGACACGCCCGCCTCATCCGCACTCCTCAACACCGTGGAAATGAGCAACCTGCATACACACGACGAAATCATTGCGTGCAATAGCGGTGGAGGAGGGGTGCGCGACGGACAGCTTGTCATTGCGTGGGAGAGAGAGGGGTAGATCGAGACGATGCAAGAATTTGGCAACTTTGCCAACCCCGCAACGGCGCGCCCGTCGCCGTGGTGAGGTCGCAGCTTGGCGATCACTATACCTCTATTCAGCTCTTGCAAGCATTCGACGCTCTGACAAGCCTTGGTAGAGTGCCATATCGTCGGGCGGGGAAGCGGGAGCGTTGCATCGGCTCGCGGTACGTGTACGAATTTTGCGTACGGGCTGTGGGGTGTGAGGTGTGACACGCCCGCCTCATCCGCACTCCTCAACACCGTGGAAATGAGCAACCTGCATACACACGACGAAATGATTGCGTGCAATAGCGGTGGAGGAGGGGTGCGCGACGGACAGCTTGTCATTGCGTGGGAGAGAGAGGGGTAGATCGAGACGATGCAAGAATTTGGCAACTTTGCCAACCCCGCAACGGCGCGCCCGTCGCCGTGGTGAGGTCGCAGCTTGGCGATCACTATACCTCTATTCAGCTCTTGCAAGCATTCGACGCTCTGACAAGCCTTGGTAGAGTGCCATATCGTCGGGCGGGGAAGCGGGAGCGTTGCATCGGCTCGCGGTACGTGTACGAATTTTGCGTACGGGGCTGTGGGGTGTGAGGTGTGACACGCCCGCCTCATCCGCACTCCTCAACACCGTGGATTTGAGCAACCTGCATACACACGACGAAATGATTGCGTGCAATAGCGGTGGAGGAGGGGTGCGCGACGGACAGCTTGTCATTGCGTGGGAGAGAGGGGTAGATCGAGACGATGCAAGAATTTTGCAACTTTGCCAACCCCGCAACGGCGCGCCCGTCGCCGTGGTGAGGTCGCAGCTTGGCGATCACTATACCTCTATTCAGCTCTTGCAAGCATTCGACGCTCTGACAAGCCTTGGTAGAGTGCCATATCGTCGGGCGGGGAAGCGGGAGCGTTGCATCGGCTCGCGGTACGTGTACGAATTTTGCGTACGGGGCTGTGGGGTGTGAGGTGTGACACGCCCGCCTCATCCGCACTCCTCAACACCGTGGAAATGAGCAACCTGCATACACACGACGAAATGATTGCGTGCAATAGCGGTGGAGGAGGGGTGCGCGACGGAAAGCTTGTCATTGCGTGGGAGAGAGAGGGGTATATCGAGACGATGCAAGAATTTTGCAACTTTGCCAACCCCGCAACGGCGAGCCCGTCGCCGTGGTGAGGTCGCAGCTTGGCGATCACTATACCTCTTTTCAGCTCTTGCAAGCATTCGACGCTCTGACAAGCCTTGGTAGAGTGCCATATCGTCGGGCGGGGAAGCGGGAGCGTTGCATCGGCTCGCGGTACGTGTACGAATTTTGCGTACGGGGCTGTGGGGTGTGACACGCCCGCCTCATCCGCACTCCTCAACACCGTGGATTTGAGCAACCTGCATACACACGACGAAATGATTGCGTGCAATAGCGGTGGAGGAGGGGTGCGCGACGGACAGCTTGTCATTGCGTGGGAGAGAGAGGGGTATATCGAGACGATGCAAGAATTTGGCAACTTTGCCAACCCCGCAACGGCGCGCCCGTCGCCGTGGTGAGGTCGCAGCTTGGCGATCACTATACCTCTATTCAGCTCTTGCAAGCATTCGACGCTCTGACAAGCCTTGGTAGAGTGCCATATCGTCGGGCGGGGAAGCGGGAGCGTTGCATCGGCTCGCGGTACGTGTACGAATTTTGCGTACGGGGCTGTGGGGTGTGAGGTGTGACACGCCCGCCTCATCCGCACTCCTCAACACCGTGGAAATGAGCAACCTGCATACACACGACGAAATGATTGCGTGCAATAGCGGTGGAGGAGGGGTGCGCGACGGACAGCTTGTCATTGCGTGGGAGAGAGGGGGGTAGATCGAGACGATGCTAGAATTTGGCAACTTTGCCAACCCCGCAACGGCGCGCCCGTCGCCGTGGTGAGGTCGCAGCTTGGCGATCGCTATACCTCTATTCAGCTCTTGCAAGCATTCGACGCTCTGACAAGCCTTGGTAGAGTGCCATATCGTCGGGCGGGGAAGCGGGAGCGTTGCATCGGCTCGCGGTACGTGTACGAATTTTGCGTACGGGGCTGTGGGGTGTGACACGCCCGCCTCATCCGCACTCCTCAACACCGTGGAAATGAGCAACCTGCATACACACGACGAAATGATTGCGTGCAATAGCGGTGGAGGAGGGGTGCGCGACGGACAGCTTGTCATTGCGTGGGAGAGAGAGGGGTAGATCGAGACGATGCAAGAATTTGGCAACTTTGCCAACCCCGCAACGGCGCGCCCGTCGCCGTGGTGAGGTCGCAGCTTGGGGATCACTATACCTCTATTCAGCTCTTGCAAGCATTCGACGCTCTGACAAGCCTTGGTAGAGTGCCATATCGTCGGGCGGGGAAGCGGGAGCGTAGCATCGGCTCGCGGTACGTGTACGAATTTTGCGTACGGGGCTGTGGGGTGTGAGGTGTGACACGCCCGTCTCATCCGCACTCCTCAACACCGTGGATTTGAGCAACCTGCATACACACGACGAAATGATTGCGTGCAATAGCGGTGGAGGAGGGGTGCGCGACGGACAGCTTGTCATTGCGTGGGAGAGAGGGGTAGATCGAGACGATGCAAGAATTTGGCAACTTTGCCAACCCCGCAACGGCGCGCCCGTCGCCGTGGTGAGGTCGCAGCTTGGCGATCACTATACATCTTTTCAGCTCTTGCAAGCATTCGACGCTCTGACAAGCCTTGGTAGAGTGCCATATCGTCGGGCGGGGAAGCGGGAGCGTTGCATCGGCTCGCGGTACTTGTACGAATTTTGCGTACGGGGCTGTGGGGTGTGAGGTGTGACTCGCCCGCCTCATCCGCACTCCTCAACACCGTGGAAATGAGCAACCTGCATACACACGACGAAATGATTGCGTGCAATAGCGGTGGAGGAGGGGTGCGCGACGGACAGCTTGTCATTGCGTGGGAGAGAGGGGGGTAGATCGAGACGATGCAAGAATTTGGCAACTTTGCCAACCCCGCAACGGCGCGCCCGTCGCCGTGGTGAGGTCGCAGCTTGGCGATCACTATACCTCTATTCAGCTCTTGCAAGCATTCGACGCTCTGACAAGCCTTGGTAGAGTGCCATATCGTCGGGCGGGGAAGCGGGAGCGTTGCATCGGCTCGCGGTACGTGTACGAATTTTGCGTACGGGGCTGTGGGGTGTGAGGTGTGACACGCCCGCCTCATCCGCACTCCTCAACACCGTGGAAATGAGCAACCTGCATACACACGACGAAATGATTGCGTGCAATAGCGGTGGAGGAGGGGTGCGCGACGGACAGCTTGTCATTGCGTGGGAGAGAGAGGGGTAGATCGAGACGATGCAAGAATTTGGCAACTTTGCCAACCCCGCAACGGCGAGCCCGTCGCCGTGGTGAGGTCGCAGCTTGGCGATCACTATACCTCTATTCAGCTCTTGCAAGCATTCGACGCTCTGACAAGCCTTGGTAGAGTGCCATATCGTCGGGCGGGGAAGCGGGAGCGTTGCATCGGCTCGCGGTACGTGTACGAATTTTGCGTACAGGGCTGTGGGGTGTGACACGCCCGCCTCATCCGCACTCCTCAACACCGTGGAAATGAGCAACCTGCATACACACGACGAAATGATTGCGTGCAATAGCGGTGGAGGAGGGGTGCGCGACGGACAGCTTGTCATTGCGTGGGAGAGAGAGGGGTAGATCGAGACGATGCAAGAATTTGGCAACTTTGCCAACCCCGCAACGGCGCGCCCGTCGCCGTGGTGAGGTCGCAGCTTGGGGATCACTATACCTCTATTCAGCTCTTGCAAGCATTCGACGCTCTGACAAGCCTTGGTAGAGTGCCATATCGTCGGGCGGGGAAGCGGGAGCGTAGCATCGGCTCGCGGTACGTGTACGAATTTTGCGTACGGGGCTGTGGGGTGTGAGGTGTGACACGCCCGTCTCATCCGCACTCCTCAACACCGTGGAAATGAGCAACCTGCATACACACGACGAAATGATTGCGTGCAATAGCGGTGGAGGAGGGGTGCGCGACGGACAGCTTGTCATTGCGTGGGAGAGAGAGGGGTAGATCGAGACGATGCAAGAATTTGGCAACTTTGCCAACCCCGCAACGGCGCGCCCGTCGCCGTGGTGAGGTCGCAGCTTGGGGATCACTATACCTCTATTCAGCTCTTGCAAGCATTCGACGCTCTGACAAGCCTTGGTAGAGTGCCATATCGTCGGGCGGGGAAGCGGGAGCGTAGCATCGGCTCGCGGTACGTGTACGAATTTTGCGTACGGGGCTGTGGGGTGTGAGGTGTGACACGCCCGTCTCATCCGCACTCCTCAACACCGTGGAAATGAGCAACCTGCATACACACGACGAAATGATTGCGTGCAATAGCGGTGGAGGAGGGGTGCGCGACGGACAGCTTGTCATTGCGTGGGAGAGAGAGGGGTAGATCGAGACGATGCAAGAATTTGGCAACTTTCCCAACCCCGCAACGGCGAGCCCGTCGCCGTGGTGAGGTCGCGGCTTGGCGATAACTATACCTTTTTTCAGCTCTTGCAAGCATTCGACGCTCTGACAAGCCTTGGTAGAGTGCCATATCGTCGGGCGGGGAAGCGGGAGCGTTGCATCGGCTCGCGGTACGTGTACGAATTTTGCGTACGGGGCTGTGGGGTGTGACACGCCCGCCTCATCCGCACTCCTCAACACCGTGGAAATGAGCAAGCTGCATACACGCGACGAAATGATTGCGTGCAATAGCGGTGGAGGAGGGGTGCGCGACGGACAGCTTGTCATTGCGTGGGAGAAAAAACGCATCCTACCGTCACTTAAGACAGTAAAACGATCCACAGTACTACTAAAGTACTACAAAATACCATATAACAAGGGGATGGGTCGGTAGCTCGAATGAGCAACGCCGATCGTCTTCGCTCTGGGCCTGGCCTCCCATCGAGCGCAAGACTGGTGACCAGGGCCGCTGAACAGCGCGCACCTATCACCTCTCCCCACCCGAGCCTAGCTCTAACTGGTCAGTGGATCCGTAGCGACACCAGACGGTACACACTCAAAGGCGCAGCTTCCAGGGATTTAAATTTCACACCCCCGACAGCTACCGCGCCATCCATTTCGAAAACCTCATCGATACCCGTCAAAGTACTACAAAAACCTTGCGCTCCACATCGTTTACAAAAACACTTCTACCCGGCGGCCGGCGCACTCCATCGCGCCCCTCCGAGCGTCCGGACGTCCCTGTCCGCCGCCAACATCCACCAAACCCAGGTCCCATCAGACCTGGTCGCGTGCAGCCAACACGCGCACTACTCCTCTCGCCTACCTCGACAAGCTACACTCACTAAATATACCTCATCTCCTCTACCGACACCCTGCTCGACTGCCATGTCCTCCCCAGTCAACCCCCCCCCCACCTACATGCAGGCGCTGGTGTGGGATCCCCCGCAGAATGGCCGTTTCACGGACATTCACCACCCCAGGAACTCACTCGCGGGTCACCCGCTGACCCCATTCCTCTCCACCACCCAACTTCCCCGCCCCAAGCAGGTGCT
This sequence comes from Tetraselmis chui, assembly GCA_026401115.1. Taxonomy (NCBI): domain Eukaryota; kingdom Viridiplantae; phylum Chlorophyta; class Chlorodendrophyceae; order Chlorodendrales; family Chlorodendraceae; genus Tetraselmis; species Tetraselmis chui. Next base: position 125,557 of record JAPMLY010001095.1, on the reverse strand, counting down.
AGGCACAGCCTCGGACCCTCTCCCGATCCATCGAGGACTCCATGCCCCTCTGGTCCTCTCAGCCCCACAGTCAACCGGAACACTTGGAGTAGCCGACGACCTCTCCACTAGGATGATCGACTCTCTACTCCTCACAGGCCAGTACTCCACCACCCCCCCCCACCTCGCACGCTTCTGGCTCCATGGCATCTTCATGCCGGACCAGTCACACCCAAACCCGATCGCGTCCGCCTGCTCGATGGCCCGCCGCTGGCTTCTCGAGGGCGTCAACGGCCTCACCGACCTCCCCAACCGTGTTAAAAATATAATCGGACGGGAACTCGCCCACCAGACGCGCTGGTCTGCGAAACCCTCTCGCACCCCTCACCCCACTGCCACGAAATGCGACGATGCCACTCCCCTCCCCGACGAGCTCCGCTCAGGCTTTTTGGAAATCGGCCTCACTATCCCCACCTCCTGTATAGCGATCGGCCTCCTGTACCAGCTTACTTCACACCAACGTGAATTCAGCTCGGCCGGTCCCGTACCTCCTTCCACGACCTTCTCCCCTTCGGTCCTGAACATTCTAAGACAGCAGAAAATTCGCTTCCTCCGCGATGCCACAGCCCCCGCAGTTTCAGGACGCCGCGTGAAAATCCGCTCTCCCCTGTTCTCCGGTATCACCGGCCCAGAACTGATCGCCCTCCTACAGGACCTTCTTATCTGCGACCTCGCCTCTGCACTAACCTCGACCAGCTCTGCCCTCTCGACCCACCCCCAATACTGCCTCGAAGACCTCCCTGAACAGGCCCAGTTCGTCCTCCAGTTCGCGGACGCCATTCAACCGCTCGACACACCAACCCCGATCGAAGCCGACCCGGCCGCATTTTGGGTAAATATCCTCCACCTCCCCGAGAACCCCATCCATTCACAATCAGGACCTGTATCCATCCCAATCCTTTCATATTCCATCAAACCCAACGGCACTATTCCCTCCTCCCACTGGCTCCACACCCTATTATACCAGACAGCCAACGAACACCTCACACACACCAACACCACACACTTCCACCCCACCCCACTCCCCACTTTCCCCACTACCTACACATCCCTACGCAAGTTCCCCGACGGCTCATACTTTCGGTCCCACCCCTCCAATTCCTCCAACATCACCACCAGCATCCAAGTTTCCCTCAACCCAGACATGTACTGCATCATCATCTCCACCAATGGCACCATCACCATTCCTCTGAAACACACATACACACACAGAGGCACCCTCACCAACTCCACCTGCACCCTCACCATCACCCCCCACCACTACTCAGCCTTCGGGAAAGCCCGACTCACGGACCCCATTTTCACCACCTCCCCCTCCCCCCACCCCCTCAACATCACCAAAAGATACACCCTCCACCGCAATACCCCTGGCCTCCTCAGTCAATGGTTCCAACACCTCACAGATACCCACACCCCCAATCAATGGCACTTGGACCCTGAAACCTTCCACCAACAGGACACAGAGGACACCCCCCTCGACCTCTCTTCCCTCCCTGACATCCAACTCTCCACCACTCCGGCCCTCTCACCCCACAACACCCGGCCCACACCCCAACCCACATCATCACATCCCATCTCCAACTCCTCCTACCATGCCCACCCCTCCCCCAACCCAACCCCCCCCTCGCGCCCACAGCTCACTCTCCACCCCACCCCCCTCCCCATCATCACTGAAGACTCCTCCGAGCCCATGGACTCCTCCACCTCCCCACCCCACCCTCCCCCCCAACAGCAGCTACCCCCCCACCTCCCCACCCCACCCCCACCTACCCATCATCTGACCCCACCACCTACCCTTCCCCCCCAAACTACCCCCCCCCCAGCAGAGCAGCCCCCCTCCACTACCTCCCCCCCCCGCCCTCGCCCACCCACTGACCATTCCCTCAAGCCAGCCTCCCCCGCCGGGATTCACAAACCCTCAAAACCCCCCCGCAAGCTCCGTTCTCCTTCCCCCTCAGCGCGCGCCCCCCCGCACCCGTCTCTTCCACCCCACCCCCACCCCCCCTCCCCTCACCCTCCTACCAAATCCTCTCCCCTCCCAACTGGAGCCACCCCCCCTCCCCTTGCAGCCGAAGCCCACCCGCCCCCTCCCCCCGACTACTCTGACTACGACGAACTCGACCTCGACGGCTACCCCAGTCAACCAGAGACGGCGGAGGAGACCATGGACTACCCATTGCCCGACACCGCCTCTCCCACGGATGACCACCCCAGCCAGTCAACCCCGGCCGATACGGCCGACTGTCATCATTAGGTCCCCTAAGAACACCACCGAGGTTAGACCCCACTCCCCCCCCCCATACTCCCAACCAGTCGCTCAACCCCACACTGTAAACACCATCCCTCGCTTCACTCTCCCGGCCCACTTCAACCCCCGCACCAGCTGCACTGCACTCCACAACTTTCTCCACGACTCGAACCTCGATTCCGGCCTTCCCACCCCTATCGGCTATCTGGACACCTCCGCTGCCCTCTCTTTCCAATGGGGCCAATATCAAGACCTGTCTAACCTCTACTGCCTCGCTTCCGCAATAACCAAACTCCACTCCACATCAGACCACACATACACAGTTGTTACCAATGCAGAGGTAGATAATTACCACCATCACTCCCTCTATCCTAGCCGGTGGACCAACCTCGCCAACCGCGGCTCCCCCCCACGTCCAGGCACGCCGAACCACTCCCTCCTAGTCCTGACGTGGCAGAACTCACACTTCGGCCTTCTCCACCTTACACAATCCTCAGCTACCTGGGTAGACTCCCTACATCACTCCCCCCCCCCCACCCTCCTCGACCGCTCTCTCCAACTCCTCTCTGACTGGAACTCCTCCCCTCCCCCTCCAGTCGGTGACCTTCACCTCCTCAACCCACCTCGTCAACACGACGCCGACAGAGCATGGTCATGCGGCACTCACGTCCTCTTACACACGTACTTCATAGCCACTGCCCCTCCTGACCACAAATATACACCCCCCCCCTTCGACCCCCAGGCATCTGTATACACCCTACATACTCTTCTATGGCAACATACATTCCGCGCCACCCCCCTCCCACAGGGCCGACAACAGCTCTTCGACGCTCTTCGACCACCTCCCCCACCCCCAACTCCAAGTCACCCTCCTCATACTCACCCCGCCCCCCACCAGTCCACTCTCGCCCCCACCAACCACGAACCCACACCCACACAACCCCACACCGCAAACCCCCCTCACACCTCCCTCCCCACCCCCACTCCCTCCCCGCCCCACCTATCGCCTCCTCCACTACCTCTCCCACACCCTCTCGCACTCCACCCATCCGTACCATCCCCACCAGACGCCAGCCCCACGGTCGCCCCCCCCAGCGCTCCCTCCCCCATCCCCTCCCCTACCCAACCACACCACACCGCCCAACCCCTACACTTCATCACCCTCAACACCCGAGGCCTTCACACCTCCATCATGGACGTTGAACACCTCTCCACATCCCACCACCCGGACGTTCTAATCCTCACAGAAACCAACCACGACACCCACAAATCACGATGGCGCACGGCCCTCCCACACTACCACCTCAAAAGCACCCGACCTCGCTACTCACATTTGCCCCTACCCAACGCAGGTGTTCTCTTCGCAGTACGAAGAAATTCTTTCCACACTTCCACTGTACTGACCCCGCCCTCCCACCTCATCCCGCATATCGCCGGACTAAAAATCATCCCCCACTCAGGCAACCCCTATCTTCTCATCGGCACGTATATGCCACAACTCTCCGCCCCCAACCTGACCCGCCTCTACGCCGAAGTCGCAGCCTGGGGCCTCCGACTTGCGGACGAACACCCCCAACATCGCACCCTCTGGGGAGGAGACTTCCAAACCTCCACCCACTCAGGTACAGGTCACCCTGCCCTCACCTCCATACTTAAATCCCACCTACTCCCCCTCCACGACCCCATCCCTACCTTCCCCCGCAGTGGGGGCTGCCTTGACCACTGGCTCACCACCCCCCCTACGCCCACTGCCCTCCCACCATCCTCCTGCTCGGTATACCCCTCCCCCTCCCACTTCACAGACCACTCTGCTATCCACCTGGTCATCCCCGCTCCTCTCTCACTAATAGCACAACCCCCCCCTCCCCACACCCACCCCAAAAACCATCAGACGACGCGCAAACTCACCTTTCGCCTTCCCCTCACACCCGAACACATACAAGAGTACCAATCCAGCACCCCAGACCTTATTAACCAAACGGCGACCCTCCACGCAGCCATCATCAACACCTCACTCACATCGGCCACCCCAGACACCCTTGACACCCTCGCCTCACAATTCACCACACTCCTATCCCGCCACATGGACCACGCAGCCACAATCTGGCCCCTTCTCCCCGACAAGAAACCACGCCCAACCCAGGACACCTACACCCCCACCTGGCTCACCAAAAAAAAACGCACTCAAATACTTACACTCCGTAAATGCAGCAAACTCAAGGGCCCACTCCACCTAGCCCGTACCCTATTAAATACTACCGAATACCTCTCCCCTGACGCCATCAAACAACAATGCCAAGCACGCATCCGCCACCTACTTCACACAAACGCCACGGATAGGATCAATAAAATAAAAACCCGTGCCAACACAGTATACGACACCTGCCCCAAACTTTTCCACCGCCGCCTAAAAATCAAGAGCGGCCTCCTACCCCCCGCCGACACCACCTCCACCCTCCACCGCATTACCAATCCAGATAATACTACCGCATCCTCTCCCTCCGCCGTAATCGACGCGGTGCACACTCACTTCGTTAAAGAACTCGCCCGAGCCACCCCCCCCGAACTCCCCACCCCCCCGTGGGAACTCCCTGACAACCCCGACAACTTTACCATCGAACCCCGCGGCGACCCCTCTCTCACCCTCGCCGACATGATTACCCGCGCCACCTTCGATAAAACCATCAACTCCCTAGGCACTGGCAAAGCCCCCGGCCCCGACGGTATCCCCAATGAAATCATTAAGTTCCTGCCCACGGCGACCCGCTCCGCCCTCTTCTCTCTCCTCTCCCTCCTCGCCCACAAATCATACACCCCTCCGGACTGGTGCCACAGCACCACTTGCCTCCTACATAAAAAAGGCGACCCCTCCCTCCTCGATAACTACCGCCCCATCGCCCTCATGAACAACCTCCTTAAACTTTGGACAGCACTAATCAAAGATGCAGGCTCGAAATACGCCGAAACCCACGGCATTCTCAGCGACCAACAGGACGGCTTCCGACAACACCGCAGCATCCACGACGCCCTCTCCTCCCTCATCACAACTATGGAGGATGCGAAACTCCACAGCAAAGACATCTACATCATGTACGCGGACTTCAAAGGCGCATTTAACGCCGCGGACCACCGCATCATGTTCAAACATATGCGTCAACTCGGTATGCCCCCTACCTTTGTTGACACATGCGAACACCTATATGGGGTCTCAACCACAGCATATATTACTCCACACGGCCCCACCCCCTCCATCGACATTAATCGCGGGACCCTCCAAGGCGACACCCTCTCCCCCTTCCTATTCACCCTTTTCCTTGAACCTTTCCTTCGATGGCTCACGGTGGGAAGCCGGGGCTACCGCCCAGGCCCCCCCACCACTAACGTTGACCCCACAGAACCCACAGCCACCTACCCAGGACACGCCTTCGCAGACGACCTCAGCCTCGCCACGGGCTCGACCCCCAACATGACCATACAGCTAAGAAAACTCTCCCTCTTCAGCGCTTACACCGGCATGACAGTCAACATCCGCAAATGCTGCATCACCGGGGCCCTCTGGCGCACAGGCAACACCCTCACCCGCGCCAACACTACCCTCCTCGCTTCCCGCCTGCAATCACAGTTTATCACCCTCAACTCCACCCAGTCCCCCATCCCCTCCATTGGCCCCAGGGACACATACCGCGTCCTCGGGGTAGAACTGAACACCTCCCTCAACTTCACCAAACACTGGCAAGAACTCAAACGTACCACTGCATCCCTCATCACCGCCCTCTCCACCTCCCCACTAACTCAATCCCGCAGAATCAGGGTCATCCGTGGTCTCCTCATCGGTAAGCATTTCACTCTCCAACTCGGCCTCTTCACTGATTCCCAACTCGACACTCTTGAGGGCCAAATCTGCCGCGCGCTCCGCTCCGCCGTCTCATCGGTACGTAGTCTCCCCCGCACCGCCCTCCACCGCCCCACATCAGACCTAGGTTACGGACTACCCTCCCTCAAAGCACACGCCGCACAACTCACAGTCTGTCACCTACACAAAATAATGAACATGTCAGGATACAGAGGCCACATGGCCCGAGCACACATTCGCACCCTCTCCACAACTTACTCCCACTGGCCCTCTGAATCCATCATGACAACCTGCCACACTCCTCCCACACTGAAATGTTTGGTCCGTGCTCAAAGAGACGCGGGCACCCTATTCCACAACATCCCCCCACTCTCCCTCACCAACCCTATCGCCTCCACTATCCGCGCCCACTTCACCACTCAGGACAACACCCTCCTCACCTCCCTCCGCAACAAAGCCACACACATCACTGACCCTCACACATATAAACAAGCTTACTGCGACTTCTCTCCCCGCAAAACACACGCCTCCCTCCTACCCCGCCTCACCCCCCTCTGGAAAAATAATATCACCAAATGGTCGCAAGTCCTCCTCAGAGCCACCTCAAACTCCTTCATCCTCAAATCCTGCAAGTCCATCACCACACTCTCGGGGTCCACCACCCCAATCTCAGTTCCCATCCGCCTTCTAGCAGCAATCCTCACCGAACCACTCGACACCATACACAACCGCCTCCCCATTACAGGACACACTACCCACCAAGCAACCCCCCCCACCACCATACATCCCTCGTGGATTCCCCTCCTCTCCCCTCACATCCCTCGCCCGACCCACACCCCCCAATCCGGCATCTTCACCCCACGCGCCTGTCACCCCACCCCCATTACCCCCGTCACACACCTCGACACAGAATTCCTCACCCCATCCGACCACCACTACCCCCCCTGCGACGTCACACGCATCATTTCCAAACACAAAGACTCAGAATACGGCCAAACACAATACATGGTTGAATGGGCCCCGGAACACCTCACGGAATGGGACATACAGCTTCAACTCGACGACGGCTTCCGCCTCATCTCCTCCACCCCCACATCGGTATGCCTCCCCTCCCCCTCCCCTGCTGCCTGCTCCATTTGCCACGAACCCCTGCACACAGAACCCTCCTCCGCCTGCTGCACTTGCACACACTTTGCCATACACTCACAGTGCCGCCCAGCTCTGGGCCCCCCCTCGTGGCAATGCGAGTGGTGTGCCCGCGGCCAACAACACGACCTCACCCACCTCCACGAAGTGCAATGGGCCCCATGTCTACAGCTACACGACACCATCAGTGAGACCCCCTCCGGCCCCACCGCCCTCACTGCATTCAACTCCGGCTATGTCCCCTCCACCTCACCCATCCTGCCAGACCCCGGCCCCCCTCCATGGTCACACCCCCTTATCACATTCAACCACGACCCCATCAACCCCGACCTCGACATGCTCCCTACCGGTAAATTCGCTATCCACGCACACCCTACACTCCACGATACCACCATACTCTGCACTCCCGACGGCCGCGCAGTCACCACCCTTAACGGCCCCCGCGTCCGCCACCTCTACCACCTCTTCCGCCCCGACCTCACACAGCATACGTTCGAAGAAGAGGTCTACCACCTCCTCACCCGACTAGGTTCCCGCTCGGAAATCCACTCACCCACACCCGCCACCACCACCCGTAATAGATGGGCCACCAGAGAAGACCTCCTCACAGCTCTCCGTCACACATTCCGCATCCAGACAGAACTCTACTCCGACCCCCTCAATAAATCCCTTCACTCTCACACCTATCACTCCCTCTACCCCGAAGACATAATCTTCTCATCTAGCGGCAGCAACGCCCCGCACACCTGGCAAGGCACCAACATAGCCAACCCCGAATACGACCACGAATGCATGAGACGAGCCATGGAACACGCAATCACCAGCGCACACCTCACAGCCTCTCATACACCCAGCGCAACCATCCTCATCCTCCCCCGATGGGAACACACGCCCTACCGCCACTCCAAATACATCAACTCACCATACACTCACCACCTCTACACCCTCCCCAATGACGCAAACACATTCCTACCCCCAGACCAACACACCGGCAACCCCACCCCCACCCCATTCGGCACACGATGGATGGTCGACATATACCTCGTCGCTAACCCCCTCGCACTCTCCACCCTCCCTTCACCCGCAGCCATGACCGCACTTCACAACACTCTTGAATCTATATACGATACCCACCTCCCCAGCCCTATCATCACCCCCCCCCACCCTCACCTCATTGACACCTACTCACCCCACTCAGCAGGTATATACCACCGCCCCCCAAACCCTACACACCCCCTCACATACCCCCTCCCGGACCGCGTACATCTAACATACCCCCCCACCAGAGGCACCCCTGCTTGGAACTGGCAGGACTTTGTCTACACAGACGGCTCGAAAAAAGGCGGCTCGACCCCCCTCGGAGCAGCGGCTACCCACCCCGCCTCGGACACCAAAATCAAAATCCTGGTGACCTCTACCCCTCCCTCACATACAATTAATCGTGCCGAATTAGCTGGCATAGACATAGGCCTCCAACTTGGCCACACCCACCTCCTCACAGACAGTGCGTGCTCCCTCCGCCTCATCCAAGGTTACTTAAACTGCCCCTCAGCTTACCGCCATCACATTCACCGCGACACCCTCTTATCTATCGCACACACCCTTAAAACCCGATGCGACGCGGGCATCCGTACACACCTCGGTAAAATAAAAGCTCACAACCACTCCATCGGCAACGACCTAGCAGACACCCTCGCCAACCACGTAGCGGATGGCCACCCACCCGATACCACATACACCACCGGTTCAGAAGTCACGATAGGCCACTGGACATGGCCATACACCCTCATCCCACAAACCTTAGGGGACCCCACTCCCTACAGATACACCAACCTCAAATCCGACGCACACAAATACAGCACAATACACACACACACCCCCCTCTCGCAAACAACCAAACACGGAGCACTCCTCGCTCGCGCCGAGTCGGACGGCGCAGACTTTTCCTACCACAAAAAACACTCTACTCTCACAAATATGCAGTTCACACACAAACAGGAATTCATGTGGGGTGTCCACAACACCCGCCTACTCACTCACAACCCAACCCTGCGCTGCCCCCTATGTGGCCAATTCACTAGCAACGGTCACATGGCCGGTAACTGCCCTTCCATGTCTGGCCTAAGACAGGACCGTCACAACAGCGCCCTACAACTCCTACTCTCACTCCTGGAACGCCACAACGGAGGACGCTGGGAGACCATCACAGCAGACTTCGGTAACAAACCCATAAAATCGTTTGACACCCCCACCCCCGCCCTCACCCCACTCGACTGCCACCCTCCTCACCCCACCCACATGTCCACCCGCCTTGTTGCTGCTGACGAGGGTCTCTCGTATGACTCCCTAACCTCCTGCCCCGCCATCCTCCCCCCTGAGATTCTCCCCCCCCTGCTTCGCCCCCCTGCACACAAACCTGACTTCATCCGCATCCTCGAACCCAGATTCGTTGGTCACTCCAACGGTCGCCGTCGTTACGCATCCATCAAAAAGATTCAGATAGGGGAATGGAAATACTGCACAGACAATAACCTCTCTCACACTGCAGACCACATACGCACCAAGTACACACCCCTCGCGAACGCCATCAGAAACCACTGGCCAGGCACAGTGGTCGATATCCTCCCCATTGTCATGAGCCGCACAGGTACACCGCACTCCTCCACCATCTCGAGTCTCACCTCCCTTCTCACTGCCCGCACCGACCCTCCAGATAAACTCGTCTCCAAAGCACGCCTCGACACCTCTCGCATCCTTACACAACTCCATACGCATACTGTCCAATGGCTACATCACCTCCTTCGCATATACCGCATCAAGTCCCGCACGACCTCCCGCCGCGCATCCTCACACTACCTCCACGCACGTCCCTAACTGCACAGAGACAGCAGCCGACGCATCCGGCTTTTGGTGAAAAACCGGCGCATACGGTACATGTTGTAAACAATTTCAATTTCAATTTCAATTTGGGAGCTCAGCAAGGCAAACTTGATGCGGACCTCCGCACTTCCGCTTTGCTTGGCACGCCTTCGGTTCAGTCGGTCCATGACTAATATCCCTTCGCCATGGAGGATGGGGGCCGGTTGGCGCCGATGGCGGCTGAGTTGGTCGGTCGCTTGGCTATTTTGGTGGCTGTTCGTCGCTTCCCTGGCATGGGGGCCGCTGACTCTCGTTCCTTGCGCTCTGACAGTTATGTCCGTATGCAGCATTTTATTCGTCGATCTACTTCTCTTCCGTTTCGGCGTTTTTTGGGGGATGTGCGCCGTGAATTCATGCAACGTCTTTCTGCTGCTCTTCATGGCACTCTGGGTTCTTATCTCCGCGACGCTTTTCAGGAGGGCAGTGCTGGAGCTGTGGCATGCCTTCCTGTTCCTCGGGCTTAGATTTTTTTTTCTCCTTTCTTCTCTTTTGCTTGGTGGCCTCCACTGCTTTTTTGTAAGAAATGTTTGGTTTTTATATCATACAATATTTCTGATGGCACCCCTCTGAACGATATGTCGAAACGAAACGCTAGCACGGGCTCCAGACTGCCTGTACCGGTACCACCTTGTGAGCCGTGCATGTGTTTCCCAGCTCATTTGAACCACCCGCCTTCGCGTGGCGAGGGCCCGCGCCGACAGTGGCCAGGCATTTAGAACATCTGTGGAAAACTATGCTGGCCAGTGCAACGGGCGTGACGGCGGCGGCCTGGCTGTCGTCGGTGCTTCTCTTGCTCGCGCTTCTCGCGGGCGGCTGCTTCGGCGCAACGAGCGCGGTCTCGGCGTGGCAGCCCCCATGCCCTCAGGGGATGGTCCCCACCGTAGACGGCAGCTGCGCCTACCGCCTGGGCGTGGCCGTCCCCTTTCGTCAGCTCAGTCGTTCTTACCGCGCGGTAGCTGCCTTTATGGCGGTGGAGCACATAAACGAGCGGAACGTGAGCATCGTACCGCAGGCGTCGCTGCTACCGGAGGGGTTCCGCCTCGACCCGGTGCTACTCGACAGCCAGTTTACGCCAGCTGGCGGCGTATCAGCCGGTACGGGAGCCCAGGCGGCTGGTGCTATCGCGGTCGTGGGAGCTGCCCGTTCTTCTGCCACCATACCTCTCGCTAGCATTATGCAAGTGACGCGGACGCCGGTTGTGAGCTACGCCTCCACGAGCCCCGACCTAAGCAGCGCCTCGACCTTTCCTTTCTTCGCGCGCACCATCCCCACCGACGCCGCCGCAGCCAAGGCCATGGCGCGCCTGATGATGACGCAGTTTGGGTGGCGTCGTCTGGGCATCCTTTACGTGGACGATTCCTATGGCAGTGCCTACTTCCACGCATTTCGCGCGGGCTGCAACGCGGTGGCGCTGGAGCTGGGCCTCCCTCTCAGCGAATTTCAGGTACGCCCCAACAGCACCACGCAACCTTTCGTGCATAAAACGAACATGAACGGCGGGATGCTGTGAAATGGACTGCACACACACACACACACACACACACACACACACACACACACACACACACACACACACACACACACACACACACAGACACACACACACTTTTCACTGACACACATACACAGTTACGCACGGGCACACAGGCAACGAGATATACAAATTCATGCATCAACACACACATATGGAAAGACACACACCCGTACTCACACAAGCACACGGACTATTGTCGAGCCAGAGAATTTCACCAACACACACTTATGGATCGAGACAATGTGGCGCACACAAATACACATGCACGCACAAGCACACACACACGCACACAGACACACGCGCACACATACACCCATACACACAGATACATGTACAAACCCGTAGACAAACACAGGCTCGCGCCCATATTAAGTTACACACACATATTCATCCAACTCGCGCTCCACCCGTCTCCCTTCCTTTCTTTTTTTCTTCTCTCTCTCTCTCTCTCTCTCTCTCTCTCTCTCTCTCTCTCTCTCTCTCTCTCTCTCTCTCTCTCTCTCCCCCCCCCCCCCCCCCCCACCCCCCCCCCCCCCCCCCCCCCCCCCCCCTCTCTCTCTCTCTCTCTTTTACACACACACACACACATACACACAAACGCAAACAATTACTCTGTGAGACAATCACAGCCCAAGCACGTAACACAATTACTCTGTGAGACCATAATCGTGTTTGTTAAACCATAATATTGTTTGTTTGTGAAACCACAATCTTGTTAATTATTTTGCTATTTTTATTTGAGGATAGGTGTTCAAGCATGGGAGGAAAGTGCAGTAACGGTGCCTGCTTTCACAGGTCACTGGTGCCCCTATCACCTCCTTCGGCGCAGACTTTTCGCTGCAGCAAATGAAGAGTCTGGGGGTGCGTGTGTTTGCGCTGGTCCTCATCGGCGAAAGCATCCCCGCCTTCCTTCGCTCCGCCATGAAGCTCGGCATGACGGGACAGGGTTACAGTTATGTGACGGTGGACAGTGATATCACGAGCGTGCTGCGGGAGCCTGAGGAGCACGGGGCGACGCAGGCGGAGGTTGCAGGGTTTGTTGGCGCGATGCAGGGCTTCCTTCGGCTCTACTTTGGGAGCATCCGGGAGCCGCAGTACGGCATTTTGCAGGAGCTGGCCAGGCGGCGCGCGCAAGATGTAATGCCACAAGAGTTCCAGGACATGCTGACTGCTGAGGGTGGGTTATGCTACCTCCCCCCCCCCCCCCCCCCCCCCCCTTCGCCCGCTCTCTACTCTGTAAACGGCAATCTCTAAAGATGTGCTATGCTGTCTGTGCTCAGGTCTTGACAAGGACGAGTACTACAGCAAGGGCATCAATGGGGACACCTTTGGGGTACGTTCGTCCCTTCTCTCTGCTAAACACTTCAAAACGCTGGTCCTCTTGTGCACGAGCGCGTGACTATGTGTGGCAGATTGAGGAAGATAGATGTGTGTGTGTGTGTGTGTGAGTGATAGAGAGAGAGAGAGAAAGAAAGAGAGAGAGAGAGAGAGAGAGAGAGAGAGAGAGAGAGAGAGAGAGAGAGAGAGAGAGAGAGAGAGAGAGAGAGAGAGAGAGAGAGAGAGAGAGAGAGAGGGCGAGAGAGAGAGCGGGTGAGCCAGTGAGTGAGGCTTTCGATTAGCATGCGAATGCGTGAAAGGAAGGATAGTATGCACAGTGTGTCTACGGTGTCAGTGATTGTGTAGGATTCGTGGGCGTATAGAAACAACGTCTCGGGATCTGGGGGAAACGACCTGCATCAGTGGGCGAGTAAATGATTGTGTATGTGTGCGTGCGTCGGTGCGTGCGAGGGTGTGTTTTGTGTGGGAGATGGGTGGAGTGGTGCAGAGGAAGAGAGTTGGGTGGGGTGTGTGGTCAGAAGCATTTGGTCCGCGCATGTTGTTGCTCACGGTTAATCATTATAAAGCCACGCACTTGAAGCCCGGAGATTTCACAAAGCTCCTGTCCAGCGTAAGAAGTTTGCTGTAAGGATATTCTGTTGTGGGTATCAATGGCTGCTCGACTTGTATCGGCAGGTGTACGCATATGATGCGGTGTGGGCTGTTGCTCTGGCGCTGGCGACAGCGGAGCGCGAGGTGCCCAGCTGGCTACGGGCGGAGTGTGGCGGCGACGGCGTCAACTGCCACGGCCAGCAGCTGTTGCACCTCATTCGCGGGGGCTCTTTCGACGGAGCCAGCTCTACCGTCATGTTTCTCAGACAGGTCGGCAAGCGATGATGCTTCTCCTTTTACTCTTAGCAACCACCTTCGTCGTCGTGTCCCGAACACCGACTCACACCGCGTTGCTTGCAGACGGATGACCTAGGGCAGGATATTTTGCTGGGCGACCGCGACGAGAGCTACATGTCGCTCCCGCTCGAGCACTTTGACCCGGTGAGCATGGACTGGGTGAGGGTGGGGGAGCTGCGGCGCGAGGAGGGGGAGCAGAAGCTAGTGCTGGAGCGCGCCATCACGTGGCCCGGCTACAGCGACACACCCCCCCTGGACGGCTCCAACTGCGAGGCCGGCTGGTGAGTGGCGCACTCAAAACACACCACACCTACCTATTGATTTGCGTCAGCGTTGCCCCCGTAATATTAACATGGTGAATATAGTGCGATTCTTGTTGCGTTGTGCTACCTCTTCATAACTCATCATGTTATTCTCCATTGCGTTTGCCTCCGCAGCGCATGTTGGTTTACAAGCTGCAACGTACGAGGCGCTAAGACTTGCATTGAGTAGTTCTGCAGTGTTGTGTATTGATGTCATGATGGGAGTCTGAGTATTTATTATGGAGTCGTGTGTGACATACCCAGCGTCGCGATTATCTCTGAGGCCGCCTTTTGTTTTCTACGGCTGAACTACGAGTTCTGCCTGTGTGCTGATGAATAATATCAGGCTACATGTTCTTAAATCTGGAGATGGCATGAAAGTCGTTGCCGCACTCTTTTTAGCGGCTTTCGGTCACGAACCGGGGATCGCCGATGGGGGTGGGAAATGCGAATGAGCAGCAGTAAGGGGATTTTGCTGCTCTAGAATGTATGACCGTGTAGCCCGTCAGGACGTGATAACTTAACCGTATACTTATCCAGAAACGCTAGCTCAGAGTTCTGACATTGCGGATGAGGTACGATACACATGTGAAGGAGGCGCTGTGAATTGCTGTGCGAGTCGTGTTAGCTTATGCACTCTGCAACGGTGTAAAATATCCACTTTCAGGTCATTGCGCGCCACGGCACCTGAATACTTGCGTGCCTGATGAGGTTTCCACCATTAGAATTTAAGTTATTCAATCCGAGTTGTGCCTATAGTGTCGCGTCGGACGATGTGAAAGTTGCTGAACATAGCTCGTTGATGCTCGCTCAGGTTTTTCGATGAGGTGACGGTGAGCTGCTCGCGCTGCGCGCCGGGGACCTTCACCTCGCTCAGGGGACAGAGCAGCTGCACGCCCTGCGCGCCTGGCTTCCGGTGCGGCCAACCCGGCTGCACCACCTGCTTCACATGCGACGAGGGAACCTTCCGCGACGCCCCCGGCGGCGCGGGCTGCACCGCGTGCCCCAACAACACCATGACCGCCACGCGCGCCTCGACCTCCCGGAACCAGTGCGTCTGCCGCGAGGGCCACTACCGACTGGACGGCGCTGCGGGGGAGCCGTGCTACGCATGTCCCAACGGAGCCGAGTGTCACGGCGGCTCCAACGCGCCCTTCGCCGCTATGGGCTACTGGGGCGACTGGCCCGCGGTCGTCGAAGCCGCCACGCGCGACGGCCGCGTAGTCGACTCTGATTTACTCGGGGCTATCCACACCTTTTCCTTTCGCAAGTGCCTCAACGCTCTGCACTGCACCAACGATTGCGGCGCGTTCGTGACGGACGACCCGGCGGGTACCGTAGTGGAAGCGCTCGAGGCGCTGCGAGCGTGCCGGAGCAACACTTCGCATATCTGCGACCCGCGCTACACCGATAACCTTTGTTCCCTCTGCAGCCCCGGCTTCTTCTCGCTGGGCGGGCAGTGCCTTCGGTGCCTGGAGCCCGCCGTCCCCTTTGTCACCGGCTGCGTCTTACTCATTATCGCGGCCTGGTACCTCATCAACCGGTGCGCGCCCGCCGCCTTGCATTGCGCAACCTGTCGACTACGCAGAAAATGCTTTTGTTGTGTAGCCATAATTTCATACACACGTGGTGCTTCAGTAACTCACCCTCTACTACATTCCACGATGGGTGTGACTGCTGAGGGGGCTTGGTACGCGTCACACCTCTGCACATTGCAGGATTGCTGCTGGTCGCTACGAGGCGGTGGACCTGATGCTGGTGGGTTCTGCTGCCGGGGAGGGGCATTATTGAGTGTCGAGTGCACAAGCCCTTGCTATGTTTAGTGGTATTCATACAATCTTGCCCTTCTTCGCCGTCGATAAACCCGTGATTACACTTTCCCTTCTCTATGCAACAAGATGTGATTACGAAAGTATGCCAGGGCTTTGATGCCTTCAATTCACCTATCTCAATTTAATCCTTTTCATGAATATTTACACAAATTTTCCAGCTAGTGTCAAGGCTGCTCTCCCCTACCGTTGCTGCAAGCAGGAGTGGTCGTCCGTGGCCGCGACATGGTCAGGCGCATATATTGTCGCTAAAGTGATTGACTGTTCGTCTACTTCGTCGTAGCTGAATTACTCTGGCTATGCGAAGGCTGCAAATAAGACCTACTGCAGCCGCCGAGTGCTTTTCATGTTTCTCTATTTGTTTGCTGAGTGTCTTCATTTGTATGGAAAGCAATTACCCAACCCAACGCCCTTTCATATATTTTACGTGAGGAGCTCTCGTCATTTTTCCGAACATATTCACGTTCTTCAATGCTTTGAAACATTCCCGTGTCAATGTAACCTATTCGCTTTTCGGCATTCCTCATTAACGCTGCCACCTTTATTTGTTCCGCCCACAGTTATTCTTCCAGAACGCGTCCACCATATCCTTCTTCTCGCTCGGCTGGGCAGAGTTCCTGGTGGACGGCCCCTTTTGGGTGCTCGCCATCGTCAACTTCGACGTCGACTTTTTTAAGCCCGACTGCCTCGCCACCTCCGGCGCGCCGGTGTGGTCCTTCGGCCACAGCCTCATCCTCCAGCTCGGCCTCCCGCTCATCGTCGCTGCCTTCTGTGCCGCCCTCTACGGCGCCAGTCTGGTCGTCATAAAGGGGCGAGAGAGGCAGGCGCTCGCGCGCGTCGCGCGCATCCGCGTCTCGCGACTCGGCCTTCCCGGCGAGCAGCAGCAGCGGCCGGTCGCCATGAAGCTGCTGCGGAGGGGCGAGCAAGCGGGGCGCTCCCTTCTCCACGTCTTCGGGCTGGCCACCAACCGTGAGATGCTGGACGAGCTGCTCGACAACTCCGTCGCCGCCTTCACCTCCTTCCTCAACGTCATCTACCACACCATGACCGCAAAGTGTCTGGAAACCTTCATGTGCCACTCCGTCCCGGACGGCTCACAATTTATGGTGTCAGGTAACTAACTTCCCCTTTCCCCTTTCCACGCCTACCTGTCAACATTATTTTCATCTCTCAGGGGGCCCGTCGAGTGCATTCATCCAGTTGCCGAATCAGCATGAAGTATCAATTTGCTGAATCTTGTGTGTCGTGAGATGTATAAGATTATTTTTATGTGTTATTGTCCATGATTACGGTTGTCGTAGAATGGATGCATATGGACATGGAATGACGCTTTCTGTCGTGGTCTTGTCGCAGCGCCAACCATTCCTTGTTGGGAGGGATGGCACTTGGGCTACGTCGCCATCAGCATTGTCTTTCTTCTCATCTATTCCGTCGGCATCCCCGCCTGCTTCCTCATGGTCTGTCCTCATCTTCGAAATCCGTCCCTCACTGCCCCCCCACCCCCCCCCCCCCCACACACACACCGCCAGCACCACCACCACCACCACTACCACGCGCGTACTAACGCTTGCAATTGGCTGATCGTATATCACTGTCTTTTGATATTTGGTGCCTGCGTCCCTACAGATCCTGGCATATGGGCGGGCACATGACCTGTTTAGGTAATGCGGAGAACTTGCCCGACTTTTAGGGTAGTTCATTCATGACCCAGCGCCTTTGCTTACATTGAATGTCTCCCCCCCCTTCCCTCTGCCTCCTCCCTTCTTTTTTCAATCAGGCACGAGCGCTTCATGCGCATGTTTGGCTGGCTGTACCTTCGATACGAGCGTGAGTGGTACTGGTGGGAGGGCACCATAATGCTGCGGCGCGGGCTGTTGGTCGTGACGCTGGTCATCGCGGCGCGCTTCCCGAGCTTGCAAGTTATCGCCGGCATGGCCATTTGCGCCACCGCTCTCACGATCCACTTTTACGCGCGGCCCTTCGTCTCCATGCAGCTCGACTACCTCGAGCAGTTCTCCCTCATGTCGCTCGTCGGCCTCCTCTGCACCGGTATGCACTTGTATCCACGGCCGTGTCTCTTCCCGATGTGCGGCAATAGCTCACAAACGGGCTAACGACATGCGCATACGCACACAATCTGCATAATAGTTTGTCCAAGTGAACAAGAACATGCACTACGATTGTGCGCATTTAGTGTTGATAGCAGCTCGCTACAAAGCTTCACGTCAAGGTGGTTACTGTATATGATTTATTTTGAGGGTATTCATCAGTTATGTAGGTGGCTGTCCTGGAGTGGTGAGTGCGCTTTGCCATGCAGGCATTTTGTTTTTAGATGATGCTGCGAAGGAGGAACACGCGGCGTGGGAGACCGTTGCGACTGTGTTGACCATGCTCTGCCTTTTCGGCTCGCTCGCTCTCGTGATCGTCATGGTGGCGTTGGACGTGCGCTACGAGGAAGCCGTGTCCCGCGCGCAACGCCAGCTCCGCAGCTCGATTCTGCGCGTGTTGGACCTTCACAAGCCAGAAGACCGCGCTCACCCGGGCGACCACGCATCGTCCAAGGCCCAACGCCCTGCTCTTTTCGGATCCATGGCCAAACGGGTGCGGCAGGTGATTGCCTGGCGAAGCGCGGTTCAACCATCGGATGAAGGGGCAGGGGCTGCGGAGACTGCGAACGGCGGTGCTGCCCCGGTGGTGGGGCTGACGCGTCGCCGCGCGTCGGTCTCTCAACGGGAGGAGGGCTGGTCGATGGCACGGAAGGCGGTGGAGGCAGAGCCGTTGGAGCTGCACCGCAGCCTCGATATTGGCTGTGTGCGCAAGTGGCTGGCGAACCTTCAGGTGCATCTCCGTTCCCTTTCCGTTAGTTATATCGATTGGCGAGAGTATTTTTGGGTTGTGTGTGTGTGTGTGTGTGTGTGTGAGAGAGAGTGCTTATTTGATTGTGTATGTGTGTGTGTTTATTTTATTCTGTGTGTGTGTTTGTGTCCACTTGTGTATGTATGTGTGCGTGTTCATTTGATGATGATGTGTGTTTGTTTTGTGTGTCCGTGTGTGTGTGTGTGTGTGTGTGTGTGTGTGTGTGTGTGTGTGTGTGTGTGTGTGTGTGCGTTTATTTGACTGTGTGTGTGTGTGCGTGTGTATGTTTGTGTGTGTGATTATTTTTATTTGACGATGTGTGTGTGTGTGTGTGTGTGTGTGTGTATGTGCGCGCCCGCGCGCGCGTGTGTGTGTGCGTGTGTGTGTGTTTGGAAGCAGGTAAGTCGCCACCGAAAATCGCACCGACTCTTACTGTCGTCGTTGGTTTCTGACTCAGCATTCTTGTGCGTATCTGTGGTCGCGTTGCGTCGATCTCGATTGTTTCAAATGCGCCCTGGCTTTATCTCGGGCCCAGGATAGCCGTACTGCTACGAACTGTGCCTTATTTATTGTTATAATCGAATCGTTTGGCGTGTTCCAGGCTCAGGGCTGCATTGTATGTGTGATAGTTTTTTTTTTCTGCACATACATACGCCTGAACGTGAGTTCACCGCGTTTTCTTGAATGAATGCTGAGAACTGGTTTAAGCTTTTGGTCTTTAGCCGAGTGAGAGCGGTATCGCGAGTTGAACCAGCGCAATACAGCGCAGCGAATTCGGGCTCTGACATTCAGTGCCGCCTTCACAATCAACAGGCGAGCGGAACCTCCGCGCATGACAGCGTGGCGCTACCAGCGCACCTGCCGAAGCGAAGCAGACAGGACGGGGTGATGCAGCAGGTGTTGCAGTTCATCACGCGATCGGAGCCCAGCGCCACCACTCGCGACGTCATGCCGTCGACCATGAACGCCTCACAGGTCAAGGTGCCCGCCAAAGTGCAGGCCGGGCTGGTGCGCTTCTGGCTCACCAACCACTGGATGCACGCCGCGCTGGCGGACACCTCCCCCGTCTCGCACTACAGCCACCGCCCGGGCTCCGTCTTCTTTGGCAACTTTGTGGCTGGAACGCCCTTCCTCGTGGACCACATGCTGTATGCAGACGAGCAGCAGTTGGGTAACATGAAGGTGCGAGCTGATGTATTCTATTGCCGGGTGTCATTGCAGATGTGCTACGTGCATGCATCACTAATTGTCCGTTTTCTTTTGTCGTGTATATCACATTGTAAGTTATAATCCGTCTGATTTCCATTATTCCGGCTCGTTCGTCATTTTGTCGCTATATATACTAGCATCCATTTTGAGTATCCCTCGGTTGCAACAGGTTGCTTTACCCATACGTCAGTGCTTTCGATGTAATTTCGCCTACGTGCGGCGATGTGATGGAAAGTCGCTTGGAAATGTCGAGTGTGAGTCGTTTGATTGAGTTTTTCGCTTTGGGTGACAGGCGGTGCTGAACCACATGCGGGCCGCTCAGCCTGTGTTTGGCAGCGAAGGGCGCCTTGCAAAGCTGATTTCGCACGTCCATCGCGGCCCGCTGCTGTCTTGGCTGATGGTGGCTGACTCCGCGCGCATCACAACGTTCCGCCGACTGCTTCAAGACGTGTACGAGACCAACCACGAGGGATGGCATCCGCTCTCCGCCTCTGCGCAAAGGATGGACGGCAACCGTTTCTCCGCGTGGGTCGACAACGCTGTGCGGCAGTATCTGCCCCAGCCCGAAAGGTTGACGCGATATTGACACACTTTTACCTTTTGGATTGACACATCGACCTAGTGACGTCGCATATATGCAAACAAAATCAAATAGTTAATCGTGCTATCCGAGTATCACTGTCATAGCTGGTTTGGTAATCGCTGCCTTTTTCACATGCATTGACTGACATGTGTGTTGCCCCCGCTGCGATGTAACTGCGTAGGTTCGGGATCGAGACTGTTTCATCAACAGACGGCGGTGTCGACGACGAGGTGCAGTCGGAAACGGGTTCGTCGGCTGAACCGGGAATCCTTAAAAGTCAGTCTGGAACCGACGCCAACCCAGTGATTGCTCCCAGCGGGAAGGTTTCGCCCGCGGCTGTGGTGGCCGCTTTTGGACCCGCACGCTTGAAACGCCCAGTCAGTGAACGCATCGCTGCGTTGAGTGACGAGAGGACCGCGTCCATAGAAGACAATGCGTTGGCAATCCCTGCAGTGACCAAGGACGATGCGGTGGACCTCGATCCTTTGTCTGCCCCCCATCATGATCCTGGTCGAGTCGGCTTCCAAGCTTTCGAACTCGAGTCGCCGTTCGAGGCGATGGCGGGCGATCGGGAGAATGTAGCGGAGAAAAATGGGGAGGCGGGTGGTACAAGCAGTGTAGCCGGCATCGTATCGAAGGGGGAGTTGGCTCGGTTGGACGACGAGATTCGGGAGCTGTCAGGGTTTGGGTCGGAGGTCGAGAGCTACCTGTGTACGCTGGAGAGAAAAATCACCCAGAAGGTCGAGCTGACGACCGCCAACAGGAATTTTCGGCGTCAGCGGACGACTGACAATGGAGTAGGGGCCGTTCCCGCCAGGGTGACCCAGTTGGGGGTTTCACGGCCTAATAAGAAGAAATCGCCGCAGCGGCAAGCCTCGGCCCCCGAGTTATAACCTGCGGGCTGAACTATTCCCTCTACCACCGTAGTACATATATGTCTCATTATTTCACCGCACGGAGCCTATCCAGTGTAAGAAGTCCAGTCCGCACTTGGCATAGTGTCGAGGATAGGGTCGTCAGTGACCTTTTCCTCCCTTAACATCACGATTCAGCAGTGCCGAGTTTATGTCTAATAATATTATAGTTTGTAATTCATCGAATAGTTCACTACCCTCGACGTCTGTTGTCGTTTTGTTTGCGCGGCTGCGACATCATAAGTGAATTTCACTTCATAGTTATAATAACAGTTTTCCGTCGACAACGCTTCGCCGAAGCTGTGGGCAGCAGGGGCGCGATATTAGAGCAGCGGACGCGGTTCACGGACACCGGTGTTGCCCGATAGCGAGTGGCGGCCATCCCACGGGGGGGGTGCTCCGTGCGTGAATGGAGCAACTCCCCGCATATGACTATGGAGTCGAGGCGGGTCAAGCTACCGACTCGTGCTTTACGCAATCTTTGGGCATAGTAGCAATCGTCCGGAATATTGTAGACATTCCTTCATTTCAAGAAGACCTATTAAAAAGGTACAGACAAGCTCCGTTGGAAGCCTTCTTCTGACGCGTTCGACTCGACTATGGCTACAATGCGGGGGCATGATAGTATGTCGTTGACGAGCAGAATGATATAAAGGCCATGCAGTGTCGGACTCCCTCTCCGCCAAGTGGAAAAAGTTTTCGCAACATTGTACCAGGAAGCGTCTTCCACGTCGCGCTTTGTCACCCCCGTCCATTGACAATATCGTCCCTTTACTTCACGAGACTTCCGTCGCATCCCTCGAAATTAATTTCCGCAAGGGCCGTCACCAACCAAGAGTGAAACGTATGGACCAAAGCCTCTCTCCGCGACGTGGAACGTGGAAACTAAATGTTTCCGCTTCAGGTGTGACGGGACGACGGCTACATGGGTGCCACGACGGAGGTGTTGTTGGCGTATTCGGCCGCTTTTAGGCTAAGCCCGGCCAAAGCTTGCCCTATCGCCTCCCCCACTTGCACCACCTTCCCCGCCCTATCGCCGCTTTGAGCCACCACCGGCCCCGGCAGCCTATGCACCACGACGGGGAAGGCGCAGTTGCGCGCGACGTAGTCCGCCGTGGCGCCCAACGCGAAGCTGTCGGAATGGAAGAGCGGCACCCGGCCGGGAGCGCAGGCGCCCACCACCACAAGCATGCCCACCCCGTCGCGCCGTCCCATCTCGTACTCGTCCATCACGATCTTCATAATCGCCTCCCCGATGTTGGCACCCGACGCTATGCACACAATAATATCGCAAGGGGGGGGAGACGATAACGCCCAGTCAGCCAATCTATCATGGGGCGTGGATTTATGAGGAGATAGGTGGCAGCGGGGCGCTGGCTACATTCAATCTGCAATTTGGGCTTAGTCGCCGCGTTTCAAATCATTATTGAAGTCTTCAAGATGTAGGTGGCGTTGCAATCTGAAGTCTGCGACGTCACATAGCAAACTGGAACTCTTCCCAAATCATTAATAACGTTAAATGTAGTTGGCTTGTTTTAGCCTTAATCCTTGGCATACCTGAATTTGTTTTGATTTTCCGAGGCGAGTAACGAATAGAACAGGGGCGAGCAGTATTATGAGCAAAATGTCGGCGCTTGAAACGGAGGCCGAGCATCTTCCGTGGCGGCCATCATGGGTGAGGAGGGGGGGGGGGCATCGTCAGAGTTCCCTTGACGTGGAGGGGGGTGTACCGTTAATGGTGTCTCGGTACGCGCGAACCGCATGCCGGATGCCCTTTGCTTTCAGCCGCGACAGCACATGCTTCTCGAGGGCGGTCTGAGCTTGCTCAAAGATGACGTCCTCGCTGGAGGGCTGCAGCTCCGTCGCCTGATCCTTGGTCAGCGTGTAGCTGCTCCCCACGGGACCTACGCCCCCCCCCGCGAGAATGGCGTTAGAGCAAGTTACAGCAATTGGTTCCCCTTTCGCTTTGCATTCATTCGCCAAGTAACAAACGCAGAGAAACTAAATTATATAATTACACGCAAAAACCCGTCATGTCGATTTTGTTCATTGTGCATATATCTGCTCGAGATAATTCACACACGCCTATTCGCGTTTCGAGTTCGCCACAAGAATTAAATAAAGCAGTAGATCAATGAGCCAAATGTTGCAGCACAGACAACGTTATTAATCTGAATTACGAGAAATGCGGCATCCCATCATATCAACCCAAACGATGGCAATTGACTACGGATGGCACCGGTGATTAGGGTCGTATTCACATCGATTGTCAGAAAGGGGTCCACCGCATGGTAGTGCGCAGGGTTTCTGGTCTGGCGCGGGTCTACTTCTCATGTGGCCCCAATCAGAAGCGCAATACTGGACGGCATGTTGATGAGATGATAGAAAAAATAGATGAAATAATACCAATAAAAGATAAAGCCATAAATTTACAATAGTGGATAGCGAGTCTTGAACATTGTTGAGCTTCCACCTCATGTCTACCATGTTTTGTGACCAGTTATCGCGTGACGATGCTGTTGTCAGCCTTTCCCTCTCTTCCAACACTTCACTTTTCCCATCACGTTCACGCTTAGCTTTGATTTCTTAATGATGTGGTCAAATAATTGTCCGCTCGTTCATTCACTTCATCGTCAATTGCCGGGCAATGTCACCAGAGCACTTGTTCACGGGAAGCTAATGAGATCATCAGCAAAATATTCGAATGACACATCAGACGATAGACGGAAAGGTCAGGTGAAAGGTGGGAGCTATAAACCACGCCCGGAGAAAAGCAAGAGGGGGTCAAGGACCCAATGAAAACAATAGTAAAGTGCTCTATGTTGGGATGGTCTTGTGGGTCGTTCGAAACATGGAAATACAAGCCGCTCGCCGAGGAACCATCCGGTGTGTTGAAGGAAAGTACTCCTACTGCTCGAGCTCACCAAAAACAATCAATCCATACATATATTTGACAACAACCCCAACACCAACCGAGCACGCCATGCTCTTCAAGAAGTGCATCGGGGCACACGCGGGTTAGCCACTCGCCTACCTCAACATAACACGCCGGCCAATGATCTAGAGGGGCTATCATAGTACATCAGTAGCAGTGCGCAATGCCGGCGGCCTACTGCATGGGCGCGGATGTGGGCTTGCATCCGGCGCTTCTTCTGCAACCCACCGGCCACTTCGCACTACGTCTCGATACCTCTGCACCCGCTACCACTTGACCATGCCCCGATCATGATCTAAGCATTGCCACGGATCGAGGAGAAGTATGAAAACCCTCCTTTGAACGTTATCATTACAATAAGATAAAAATTAACAACATTAAAATTGTATCACGCGGACGAATCGATGGCGGGCTAGAGGGACAGTAAGTAAAGGCACCGAGTCGCAAGACAACAGAGAGGGTCTACCGGGGGAGGAGCTAGCCTCCGGGAAGGGAAGGGGACGTCAGTCAGACGTCGGCCCGTCCCCTCCTCACTCAAGGGGCGCGAAAACCAAATCATCAAATAATGCGTTTCTGCTATTCACTCAAAAATCATCGTGCTTTATAATTGATTACAATCAACGAAAGCCGCTCATGAAAGGAAGACGAGCGAGTAAAGAGCGATGACGGACGGGTCCTCCACGCGCATCTTCCTTACTTTCATGCTTTCTCTGTGCTTGCTTGAGAGGCACCAATGAAGAACGCGATGCAAGGATTGGGACTGCGTGGTATAAGCAATGACTCAATTGGATGCATCCGCAGTGGAAAACTAATTAGCACCACGTTCTCGTGTTTGCAAGCAAACAATAATTAGTATTGCTTTACGTTGTCGAGTCAATATTTCTCAATTGTGAAGTGCACACGGTCGTATTACGTTGGAGGCCAGACCGGGCGGTGGGGGGAGGGGTTGCGCTGACCGTGGAGGACTTCAACGTGTTGGGGGGTGCACGGCACCACCTGAAGCACGCACACCAGATCGTCCGGCCGCACCAGCGTCCTGAGAGCCCAGTCCGTGAGTTCTCCCGAGTAAGGCTCACTCCCGTCTACCGCGAGGATGACCTCTCTCCGTATCGGCACCGCGTCGCTCATCCTTCACCGCGACCACACCCTCAACGCGACTCAGCTGCGTCAGACGAAGCGTTGTGCACAAGAGAGATTTTCTAGTTGAGGTGCTTGGGAAGGCGCGGGTGGTAAGGGACTGTCGTGGTGCCGCGATAAATGCTGAGTGCTGCACAGTAGTATGATGTTGTATGTACGCTGGAAAGGGTACTCGTACATTAGTATCGCTGAAAAATAATATTAATCGGCGGCGGTTCGGCGCCAGGCCGCCTCAACCTTGCGAGTCTGTTGTGCGGCTTTATGAACACCGGCCCCCTGCACACCGAGCTTCTTGCCTCCTGTGGGAAAGTACCACTATACGCGTGAAATTCGGGCGCATTCACAGTTGTTTTGGTTGCTGTGTCGGTAAGAGTGTCGGGGAAGAGATTGTAGGTGCTGCGTGCCGTTATTCGACGGGGACTCGGCGAGATCTTGGTGCCTACTACGGCCTGGCAGACACTCAACTCTCCCGCCACACGCCGCAAGGCTACGAAGAATACCTTGACCTTTCTATGTTCTGGCAGTAGAAAGACTGATAAGCGACTGAGAGACTGATAAGCGGCCAACGGAGGCTACGGGTCTGTGCTGATGTGCAAGAATATTCGTCTGAAGTACGCCGCCATCAAAACGATCAATGGTGTGTGACGACGATGTTGTTCTTGCACTGACTACGGGTACGGGTACCTGTGCCCGCACAGTGTCAGAAACTTCAGGGCGCGCTGGCGAGCGCGTTTTCAGAGATAGTGGCGCATGGAAAATGTTTTGTAATAATAGCGATCTTCCATGCGCCACTCTTCGCTATCTTCCATGCGCCACTCTCTCTCTCGCCACAGAGAGGGGAGTTCCCATTCAGTGGCGCATGGAAGACATTATTACAAAAAGTTTGTTTAGCAATAAACGAGAAAGAAAAAATATGGATTTGTTAGGCTTCCGACTCCCGCCGCTCGGGGGATTTTTGGGGCCACGTTCAGCGGGGCATCTCGCGAATTCGGGTAGTACATGTCGCGGTGCTTTGGCTATCTTTTTCGCTTCACACGAGTCCAAATTCAACGTGCCTTCCGAATGTTGTACGATGGAAGCGCACCGTGTGCTTGGCCATACTGCATAGCGCGCCTCTCGTGTTCGGAAGTGCCAACGGTGCAATGAGGCTCCCGCACATTCTCGCCGGTCTGGATTTTCGTCGACGATATCGGAGACCTCTACTATGTCGGGTGAGCGCTCGACAATTACTATCCATATGGACCACATCCCCCGGTGCCCTTGCTCTTGGTATGTCATTTAGCTCCACGATCGGGTTGCCCACGTGCTTGAAGAGCTCATGCTTGAAGCGAAGGGTACTAAGGGACGGGAGTTGCGGTTGGAGGTCCGCCGTATTCGGTCGGGAGCTTCTCGAGATCGGCATGGGGATGTGGTGTGGTTTGACTTCACGGCCCCACACCGTCATCTTGTTATTGATATGACGGTCGCAAGCGTTGGCACGAACACCAGTGTCCCTTAGATAGGCGCTCGCCTCCCACTCTAGGGGCAGTCTAACATTGGGAGCTCAACAATTTCTTGTTGTCCGCCGCTATCTGTGACATCCACGTCCCAACGTTGATCTATCCGTACCGTCGTCGCCAAAAAAGCAATTCGCAGTTACCCCCGTCCACATCGTTATCGGGGGAGTATGATAAAAGCATGCGGCATTGGAAGAACATATCAGACGGGCCGAGCATGAGATCGTGGTGCTAGCATACATAAACCCCTCCGTACAAGGCTTCCCGATTGTTGATGACCTAGTGGATCATAGCTCTCGGATTCGCCCCGCCTACCCCCAAACCGTGCCAAGCCGAGCACGGCAATAGGGTTATTAGCGCCCACCACGAGGCGGTGGGGGTGAGTGCCGACATGCATGCGATATCCATTACCTATCATCGAAGCATGATCAAGTGAAAGCCGGAGCTGACCCGTCGTGGCATATGATACGGAGACGAAACGGAAGAAGAAAATGGGGTTTGAAGAAGCGATAGTTGCAATGATGCAGCCGGGCCAATATGGTATATCACAAATCTTACTACCGCACTACGAAAACTTGCATACGTAGTGCGGTAGGAAAGTGCTTAGTACGAGGTGGGGAGTGAAGCGGCAAAAAGATGTGCGGTATGTGTACATGTGCCAAGGAATACGTGGGCTGATGTATGATGATAATCATGTCCCGCGACTCAATTTAGCGCCAAAAGAAAAAAACGGAGACAATAGCAAATGTACGAGGGACGAAGTGGCGTACGGGAAAATCAGCGGGGAGTGATTTAAGTACGTTTGGGACGATCAACAACTGTTGGGAAAACCGTGTTTGGAGAGCTTTAAAACAAGATATATGTACACTACCAACGCCATGATCTCTCGCTCGGCCCGCACGAAATGAAATGAAATTGCTTACGACAATACCGTGTGAAACCGGCAGATGTCTTTGGGCACTCAATGCCATGCCAAATTAGCACTCATCAGCCGTGAACCACTTATCGCAATCTCTGCAATGGCAGTAGCGATACCGTCTAAATATACACGTAAACAAGCACTATCCGCATAAAAGTATGAAATATAAAATCTCTCTATTCTCCACGATGCTCGGCTTGCTCCAGCCGCGGCGGGGGCGCTAATCAGCCAATACGGTCAGCC
Organism: Tetraselmis chui; assembly: GCA_026401115.1. NCBI lineage: Eukaryota > Viridiplantae > Chlorophyta > Chlorodendrophyceae > Chlorodendrales > Chlorodendraceae > Tetraselmis > Tetraselmis chui. Next base: position 97,169 of record JAPMLY010001095.1, on the reverse strand, counting down.
CGTGCTTGTCGAGTCGTGCATACCTAACCTTTGCTATTGTGCGAATCCGGCCGTGTTGGAGCTACGGGAGGGGGGAAATGCATGCGAAAAATCCCCTCGCTCAGGTCGTCGACTCGCTCAGGTCGTCGACGGTCCCTTCCCGATCCACGCCCACCCCCGTCCGAGATAATCGTTGCTCCCCCCGTCGCAGCTAGCCGCCTAGCCTAGTCTTCCTTCCTACTTCGGGGGCTAGGAAAAATAAATTCCTAAGCTTCAGACGGTGTCTGGCTGGCGCTTCAGCCTCCGTGTGAGAGTTTCACTCATGTCCCATGTCCTTCGCCGTCTATTTTCCAACACATTCTTGTTCGCGCTGTGGCCGGCCGTACCCTTCCCCGGTGGTTTGCGTTCTTAGTAGGGAAGGCGCCAATACGAGTAGTGTGCCGTTACGATAACCTTAGGCACAGTGCTTGAGGCAGCCTATCGATAACTAGGTACCGACTAAGGGAGGGGTTGCTCGAACACAAGGATCGAGTCGCCGCTCCGCAAATGATGGTGGGTACGGAAATATTCATTCGAAAACAATCCGTACCGGTTTCTTCCGGCGGCGGTTGATCATGTGGACCTCCGCCGCCACACCGTTTCGCTCTTCCGGCTGCGGCCCTCCACCGGGCTTTGTAGTCTCTCGCTTCGCCCCAAAGGGAGACTCGAATCCAACATGGTTGGTCGGCTGTCTGCGAGCGCCATGCCCAAGCGCTGCTTCCTAGCTGTCCGTCGCTAGCTCCAACGCCCGCCGCCAACCCAGATCCGTCAGTACTCTTGTCGCTGCCAAACGACCCTTAGATACCGGTCCCGCCCGGAGACATGAGAGTATGGAAGGAGTATCCAGCGTTGAAAAGTAGTATCCGCCTAACCGAGCGGGAGATCTTGACGATGGTGTACATGTGGCACTTGAAAAGCCCTCCGTACTGAAGCTTCCCGAAAGTTGTTGATCCGCGGATCCCACCTGCCGGATTTCACCTTGCCTAGACCCCAACCGTGCCAAGCTTGGCACGGCTATAGGGTTACCAGCGCCTAGCACTAGGAGGTGGGGGTGAGCGCCGACCTACCTGCTAGCCTGCGAGCGCACCCCGTCCGGGGCTGCCGCCGCTGCGCCTCCGGCGGGCGCCGCCCGCATGATACCTTTTCAATACCATATAGTCCTAAGATATCGTCCCATTTGGGGGGATGGGGCTGAATCTCAAGAGCGTATGGAGGCGAGAAGGGTACGGATGGATCAACGGTGGGTTGAGGGTGTTGGAGCTCGCGGCGAACATCCGTGGAGCAGCGCTAGGGAAGGGCGCTCGCTAGCCTTCCACCAACGCTCCTAAAGTCTGGCCGACCCGCGAGGGGGAAGGTCGACACGAACACTGAGGAGGCCAGCCGCGGCGAGACGAGCGACACGGTCTAGTGGCTACGATCCCAAGGATCGGCCGCCGCCGAAAAGCCCATGTACGGAGAGTTTTGGTGAAAACGTCCGTAATCGGTTTCTTTGAGGTCGGCGCCCCGGTCCGGTTCTCCCCTCCAATACCTCTCCTCGTCGGTAACCACCATCGACATTAGTGCCTCTCGCGCTTTGTTCACCGCGAGAGCAGGTTACCATGACCAGCCGCCGCCGGAAAGCCCATGAAAGGAGGGTTTCGGTGAAAATGCCCGTCACCCGCATCTTTGAGGTCGGCGCTCAGATCCGGCTCTCCCCTCCAATCCCTCCCCTCGTCGGTAACCACCATCGACATAAGTGCCTCTTTCGCTCCGGTCATCACGACATCACACCGCTCGTATAGGCGGCCCCATGTCAACGTAAACCACAAGGGGAGGGTACGGGATCATGCATGTGTTTGAAAAACATGGCAGCCGACCGGGACATGACATACGCGATATGAGGAGGGACAAATGGCAGGTATCTACAACTATGGTTTCCTCCCCTTGCCCATAAGGAAAGGGGAAGCTTGTGTTGGGAGGACAGTTGCTACGGGAGGAGCGGCTAATATCTTGGACGAGAGTGTGCGTGGATCGAGTCGGGGCCGTCGATCATTTGTGCATAGTGCTTTCGCCTGCGGCCCCCCTCAACTCATGCACGACCGGAGTCGCACATGAGCCTATTTCAGATAGACATGACTCGACCAACACAAGCTCACAAGCGCTTTCGACCGGCGGGAGCGGGCCGCGCCGTGGAGATAGCACCACATTCACTTTTTATATGTACATTTGTAGTGATAGATATTGGCATGTATGATTGATATTACGTTGTTCACGCAAACGGAGAGGGATGGATAAGGACTCCCCGGCGTAAAGCCCTATTCGTAAGACCTAGATGGCAGTATTGGGTACGCCGAGAGGCAGCAACCGATTTATCGATACTTGTCATGAAAAAATTTTATTTCAATTATTTACTCAATGTAATCCTTATAGTTCTTGCCGGATCGTACCGTGCAAAGGACCTAGCGACTCGGGCTCGAGATCTATAATCAAGCTGTCGAGGTTCGCGCCTAATGAAGCGTACATGTACTCGGCGGGCTTAGTACCTAACGCAAGAGACGGTACGTTAAAACCCCCAAACTCCACGGGAACATGGAGGTGGCTCATGGCGTAATGAAGTTGACAATGGGTGTGTAACTCCGGGAAAATCCCTATAGTACAAAAATTAGCACATCGTACAACACTTTCCACTCTAGCGAGGTACGGGCGACAAACATCATAATAAAGGAGCGAGGGTACGAAACAACACATCATATCAAACGTACCACACACATGATCATGAGGCACAAAGCCGAATGCGACCATCCAAAGCCATAAGCATAAATAAGTCCAAGACTTGGTCCAACAACTTTTTATGCGCCGCAACATCGTATTGGAGCTATAAATGGACATAGTTGACGTTGTGAGACGCCGGCGGTCAATATGAAATCGAGAAGCCCGTCGCTAGAGGAGTACCATGGATACGGGTATCCGTGACGACGGGAACGAGATCCATGATCGCCTCAACAAGTTGAAGGACATTACTGGGGGTTATGATATACGAGGACTTAGCATGCTAAACTATCGCACATAGTTAATTCAACTCCTCCGTAGCGAAACGACAAACGGGCGGAACGAATGCGGTCTAGTTCACATATTTCCCATCATCGGAAATTGCATGTATCGGGAATAATGGCATCGCTCCTCAGTATCCCCAAGGGGGCGATTGGTCGCCAAGTTGAATAAAAGCGGGCCAAGACAATCACTATGTCGTAGACCCGGACGCGACGACGCGGCGAGGGGATGGTGCCGTACATGGCTGGCGAATTAGTTATGTTGAAGTAATTCACGGTAGAATCTCGTGAATAAATCATCTCAACGAATTGGTCAATGGGGTGAAGGGCATGGCATGTGTACAAAAAGCAAGGAATCTCCGGCGGGAAACGGTGTTGAAGATATGCTTAAGACCCAAACCTAGCATGATACAATATGGGAATGCATGAAGGCCGATACGTACGGGTAGTATGCATCGCTATTTCGATACCGTCCTTAGGGAAAAAAAAATGTTGTACATCCCCCAAGAAGTGCGCGTCTTCCATCCGTGCGATAGCGTGACAATGCGGGGTTCGCGACAAAGCACTGAAAGCCACAAGGGGTCAAACCATGGGATGATCGCCACGAAGGCGGGTGATGCCCATCAACAACCCATGTCCACGACACCAGGTTGGATTTGAAGGGCCCAACCGGTAACCGGTAGCGATGGCTAGGAAGTCGGCAACAACATCAAGTAAGCCCCCCGTATAGAACAACGGCTCAGCACTCAGCACACAAGCACGCGCGCAAGGCCGTGTATAAGGTTCCGGTGACCATTTCATCCCGTCCCGCGACGCCTCGTTCCGGCGCGTTTGTGAAACGCGGGGATTGTAATTACCTGCATGTAGTTATTCGTCATCGCCGTAGTATGTAATTTGTCTGTTTACAAAAAAAGACATATTTGTCTGCTGCTGTCTCTGTGTCTGCCGTCGCACAAGCCGGTGACACCATGCTACATAAACAAACGTTGTCGTGAAATTCCTCCCCTACTGACGGACCCCTCTCTGATGTCACAGACTGGGGACACTTGCACTTGCTGCGACTTCGTTTCGCTAGGTGAAATATCACGCGGGGCTGATCCTAAGATGAATCGCTCTGGTTTGGCCCGACGTTTGGGCTTGGTGTGAGCTGCCGAGATGCCCGGCGGGGGCAAGCTAAGACGAAGGGGGGCTGCCGAGATGAAAAGGCCGGGTGCTATGAAGAATAAGGGCACCTCGGGTGCTGGAGACAATGAAGCCGCCGCCGCTTCGGGAGGTATGCTCCAGCTCGGGATGAGGTAGCATTAGGCTCTCAAACTCTGTCTGGCAAAGATATGGACGGCGGACCATAATATAACCAGTCACACGGTGCTAACGGTTTCCCCTATGGGTGATGCTCGTCCTCCGAAACTTGACCCAACGATAAGAGTTTCCTTCGTCCTTAACAGCCAGTTTTTGCTTGGTATTGTTTATTCACTTGACACTTCTAAGGAGATAAACAAGAGGTGTTGCTTTCTCGTCCTTTGTCGTCGTGTCGCTACGTCTCGTGGCAGCATCCGCTTCTCGCCTTGGGGGCTGCTGAATGCACGCCTGTTGTCATGCGTGCAGGCGGCAATAAATGGAAGGAGTGGCAACTGTCGTCGCATCGGAACAGCGGTGTTATGCATCCATCTCCTCCCTCTCTGGATCTCACTACCGGAAAGGGAACGGCGGGCAAGAAGAAGGGCGGCGGCACAGCGCATGAGAGACGTTACCGAGGTACGGAAGCGAGGTCAGAGCGACCGTCACTGACGACGACAACGAGCACTACAGCGGGCGCTGTTCCCAGTGGCGGGCTAGTAGCAGCTGCCGGAATCGGCGGCTCTAGTGGCGCAGCAGTAGGGAAGGTGCCGGCGAAGGAGCGCCTGTCGAGCTACCCTGGGGCAGGCCTGTTCAAAAGCGCGCTTCGCGACTTGCCCTCCACTGGAAATAGAAGCACCGACGAAAAGAGCGGAGCTGCGCGTCAGCGGAGAGTTTCTGGTGGTGGTGAGCTGGTGCAGGCGGGAGGCAGAGTGGTGAAGGTCCCCGTGGTCTACTGCCCTGACAAACGGGACAACCCTCTGCAGTCTTCCCCGAATGAGAGGAGGTTTGCTGTTGAAGCTTCGCCACAGCGTCGCGGTTTGGAGTCTGTGGTTGGGAAGAAAGGGAAGCAAATGCGGATTTCGATGGTAGTGAAACCTTCTCCGTCGCTGGCCAGCGTCCGAAGGGGAGGGAAGGGGGGCAACGGGCTGCATCCTGCTGCTGTCGATGGCGGAAGCGGCGGCGTGGGGGTAAAGCCACCAGCACCATCCGGCAGCAAGGCGGCAGGTGTCGTCAGCAAGGTGCCACGAGGTACGACGAGATTTGACAGGCTGCAACGGTCAGCTCCATCGAGCATTCCGTCTGGTTCTATGAACAGGTCTGTGCGCTTGAAAGAAATATCCAAGGGAGTAGCTGCCTCACATGCCGTTGAAGAGGCAGCTGCTATGGTAGACAGGTGCCTGTCGGGGTTGGAGGCAAGTGGAAGCCGTGCGGCGAAGAAGGGACGCAACATGGCACCCACTGCGGGCAATGCTCCTGTTGAGAAGTGTGTGGCGGAGGTGCAGCGCGTTGCCGACACGCATGTGTTACGAAAGACGGATGTCGGGACTGTCACTACCGTGTCCAGCAGTGAACTGGCAATGGGATTCGATGCGAAGGTGCCTAGGGCAGCACCTTGGCAAGACCGGGGAGAATTGCGTCCTTATGGGAGCTCACTGACAGCTGGTGCATCTAATAAAGTTTCTGACAGATACGCGCAAAATTGTGGCACGCCTCCTCCACCCTCACTTTCGCGGCCTGCAGAAGAGCTTGAGTCGGGTGCAGCTGCCCGCTGTGGATCGAGTGAAGAGGAGCAGCCGGAGAGGGGGTTTGAGAATGACAATGTTCGGGTAGTAGTGAGTGGCAGTGGACGGGTCGTGCGCAGAGGCAGCCCCGCTGCAGCTGTGCCCAAAGAGCGAAAGGCTGGCAATGGTGGCAAGGAGAGGTGGTACCGTGACGGAGTGAACCTGGAGACAGCATTTGGTGGAACTGGGTCAGACTGGGGCAACGGTGGTAAGAGGGTACCGCGCGGAGGTGGGAAAGCTGCTTTGTGCGCCCGTTGGGGGGAGGAGATTACGGATGAAGGCACAGCGCTGATGCGTCGTTTAGGCAGTGAGCCGAGAGCTGGTGCGGAGGGGCAGGAGGAGCAGAAGGTGCAGTCAGCGAAACGAACTCCCGATTCTGATCGTGTGGGCGGCTTTAAGACTGAGGAGCGGAAAGTTGGTGTCTCTGGTCCCACGAGAAATAAAAATGATGCCTCTTGGGAGCTGGAAAAGGTTGTGCAGGACGAGAGGGGTAGAAAAGTGGCCCAGAGCACAGGGGAAAACCATAATCTAGAACTTTCAATAGGGAGGGGACGAAATATTCGTGGGTCTGATGCGCGAATGCTGAGCATCGACGGGGCTGCTGCTGCTACCTCTGAAAGGTATAATGGGCACCGCGTGGGGGGCGGCGTTTCAGAGCTGGTGCGACAACATGGCAAAAGGAAAACGCATGACTTGGTAGAGAAGGCGGGCGGAGGAGCTCGTAAGTGGCGCCGTGGGTTGGAAGGGAGCAGGGGCGACGCCAGACGCACCGAGTCTGTGCTGCGAGGAGGGTGGTCCGAGGAGGCGCGAGTGAGGGAACGTGGCGATCGGGGAGAGGCGTCAAGTAATTTCATGGAGAGGCGTCAGTTTGATAACGATTGGGCGTACACTCGCTACCTGCAGCAGCGGCGGTGGGGGGGAGGGGGGTCTGGCGACGGGGCCTCCCATCATCAGCAAGATGGGGCACATACTACCCTACACTGGCCCGCGTTGCAGGTTGCGCAGCAGCCAGTGCGCGGGACGGAGGACATGCGGAGGAGGGGGGTTACTTCACCCATGAAGGGGAATGAGGCCCAGCGGGAGAGAGGGAGGGAGAATGGAGAAGATCTGGTCCATTGGCGGAGGAGAAGGGTGTCCAGCTCCGGGCGTCATGGGCAGGACGAGGACGTTGAGCAGCAGGATGGGGATAGGGCTCGCCAGGGGACGGATGAGAGGCAGCGCCCTGTACGCGAGTCCGTCGATTCCAGGACACGTCGGCGAGACAGTGATAAGAGACGGTCCGGCTACAATCATAGTGGGCACGTGGATCATCGAAGACATTATGGGGAGGCGGCCGTACCAAGCCGCGGGGCAGTCTCCACCGCGCATCAGGTAGAGGCAAAGGAGAGGAGGAGAGAAGCTGTCGAAGAGAGTAGAAAGAGGGAGTCGGGTGAAGGGCGGAATAAGGACGAGAGGGAGAAGGTGAAGGGGATGGAGGAGGAGGAGAAAGTGGAGGAGGATGTACGATGGGAACAGGGGGATGAGAGAGGTTGGGACGATGATGAGGCGGATGCGTCATGGGGCCCGCCTGTGTGCCACTGTCAGCTCGCTCATGATCGCCGTGAAAGCTACGTCGTTGCTGCTCCTGTTACACCAGAGGCAGAGGTTGGTAGGAGCGAGGACCGGGTGGGGACACCTCCCTCTGCCGACTCGGATCCCGAAATGGGTAACCCTTGTGTGGCAATCACGGCTACCGAGACCGTTGATGCGCTGCTTGGAGGGCCGTCGCCTGACGAGCGTAGGGCCGCTGTGGCTGGCGATGCGTCGCCGGAAAAAGTGACGGGAGAAGCTGAGTGCATGGATGGGAGAGAGGAATCTCCAAAGCTGCGCAGCCCCTTAACGGAACGCCCCGCGCAACAGGCAGCGGCGATGGAAAACATGGCACCATGTGATGGTGAAGTAGAGGTGGGCTTTGACCAACAGAGTTATGTTGCCGACGACCGCGTTGTTGGCATTGGGGGAGGGGATGTGTTACCCTACTCCGTTGCGGTGATCCTGGCGGAGGATGAACCCGGGGGGTGTAGGGAGGAAGCGGCTCCAAAGTCGAGTCCGTCCTTTATGGAGAGCTTGTTGCGGCTGTCGGCTTTTTCAGAGAAGGAAGCGGACGAGTACTTTCCCACGGCAGAGGTGGCGGCTATTGAGGATGACGACGACTGCGTGGTTATGGTCACTCGGGGAGAGGTCTGGGTTCCGGATGCTAGCTGTGAACTCCTGGAGGCTGCTTTAGAAGGCAAAGCGGAAGGCAGGGGTGGGGATGAAGTTGCCAGAGTGGGGCTAAAAGCACCTGCCAACAAAGATTCTACTCCAGTTGCGCCGGGTGTGTCGTCGGCTCGCGGCGATTGCTGCTCCATTGCCAAGGAGTCAGCGAAGGGAGGGGTTGGGTTTGCTGGCCCGGTGACAGAGCGCTCCAAGTCCGGTACTCGCAAAATCCTGACACCGTCGCCAGAGAGGAGCGAGGGATGCATGGACGGGCTTGAACCGCCGCCAAAGCTGCGACCGCCCTTTCGAGAGGACAAGGTGGTTGTGCCGAGCGGTGAGCCGAGTGTATCTGAGGGGGGGCCGCCGCAGTCAACAGCGGGCGTGGATGTTGGCGGTAGTTGGCTACCTACTGACGTGACGGCAGAGGAACGGGCGACCGTAGCCAGTGGGGGAACCGCGGTATCCACAGCGACGGTCGGTCGAGGCGGTGTTGGGGTTGCGCTCATCCCCCAACCCCACTTTCTGGGGGTTCCGGTGCAAGGACAACGGACCCATGGCGCGTGCGTGCCTCATGTTGGTGGTGGCATTGGGCCAGAGTACCAGTACTGCATGCCAACCCCGCGTCCGAACAGTTTTCCATCACACGGGCAGTACCAGCGACCTGTCGCCTGCTCTGACTGGCAACCTCCGAGTCACTGCGCTCCTCCTTCCCTGCACGGCGTGTGGATGTGCCCACCGCCGCACGCGCTGCGTGCACCACTTCCGTTCAGCATGGTTGGTGGGGCGGCTGGTGGCCCCCGCCCCCCACCGTTGCCGTACCCCGGCCATGCACCCGTGCCCTTCCCGATACCAATCAGTCCGCCCAACTGGCGCCCACCAGGTAACCCTAAACCCTGAACGATGCGTATGGAATGTCCCAACATTAACACATTTGGCGATTTTGTGACGTCGATTTTTTTTTCTGTGATATTGTAACTTTTCGATTTGATTTGGTTGTCTGACTCCCAAAGGCGGCTTGGTGGCAGGATCAGGCATGGTGGGACCGCCCCCAGCCCACCCCCAAAGCAGGAGCACGCTGCATGCAGCCGCTCCCGTTGGCCTGATGTATTGGGGGTACCAGCAGGGGGGTGTTCAGCAGTTTTCCGGTCTGCCGCCACCAGCGCCTCCTGGTCTGTTTCACCCGGCCAGCGCAAACCAGCAGCCACTGCCACCGCCGCAGGGCAACGCGGTGCCTGTCTCTTCGCTCCCATTCGACTACCTGATGCAGTCAGCGGCCCAGGTGAAGCCCCTTTTATAAGAAAGATAAATGAATGGTTATGATAAGCAGCAAATATTTGATGTTTATATGGGGTAATTCAAAAACACAATACATCAAAGAAGGGTAATGGAAAGAGCAGAAAACGTTGAAATAGCACACACACACACACACACACACACACACACACACACACCACACACACACACAGTCGCTCTATCTCTCACTCTTTTATAGTCACACCTGCATTCACACAAATACACACACACCACAGGCACAGACGCACATACATACACACACCACAGGCATACATACATACACACACACACACACACACACACACACACACACACACACACACACACACACACACACACACACACACACACACATCTGCCTTCCTTACCAAACACAGCTCGTCGCTTATTTACGCTGCCTTTTCAAGGGATTTTTTTCTTGCGCTTGTGCCCACGCCCATTTCTTAGTTCCATTCTCTAGTGGTGCAATTGTGATGGCCTGATTTTTGATTGGATGTCATAATAGCGAGAGAGCGAGGCCAGCACTGTCATGCAGTCGCACATTGACGAGGCGAGCAATTCATTTGTCTGTTTCATTTGCTATTGTATGACAATATCAACAGCGGGTTTGTTAATGTCTGGTAGTCAACACAACCCATTAACGCTGTTTTGATGTTTTATGTGGTTAGCTTATGCTTTCGGAGTCATTGGTGCGCTGTACCGAAATTCCGCATGTTGATGTGTCAAGACCTAAAAAGAAAAAATGACTCTTGTGTCCACCCGAAGTTGTAAAATCAATTGGTCACATGGTTTTTTGCTGTTTGTTTTTTGCAATATGAGTCGAACTTGCCAATGGTTTGGACTGTTGAGAAAAGTGATGCTTCGGTGGAGGCCCCATTCTGCAGCTCGAAATTATGCGTCTGCGTATGAAAAGTCTCACTGGAACAAACTGCGCCTCCCCTTTCGATTTGGCGAACTTCACACCGAAATAGAAGCGCAGCGCATATTTGGTGTACACTCCGCAACATTTGTTTTCCGAGATCGAATTTTGATAATCGACGATGTGCTTTTTGATACTGAAATGTTTGCACTGACCTTCGTTCTTTACTTCTGAATGCGCGCAGGCACTCTCGCAGCCGAATCAACTTCCCACCATCAACGACCCGCCACAGCCAGCCCCAATGGTAGGGGTGGACGCGGGGGCGGTGCTTCGGGCTGCGTCGACGGCACTGTCGGCGCTGGCGGGGTCGGCCGGATCATTGGTGAAGGTCGGTGCGGCGCGCGAGGGCGACGGCGATGACGGGGCGGCAGCGGCGGACGCTGCGTCGCGAGTGACGGAGCTGTCGTGCCATGCCGGGGGGTCGACGTCAACGGATTTGCTCCGCCGCGCGGTGGACGCGGCCGAAAAATTTTCGGACGTGGCGCTCCATTTTGATGATTTTATGCGGGTATGTCCCCTTTCGGATCGCTTTGTTTCCGGGCACGAGGTGTTGCGTCCTGGATATGACATGTGTGACAGCGGTAGACAAGCGCGTTACACGGAATAGGTCGTCGAGCTCTTATAACACACCGCGGCCATGCGTTGGTTTCTTTCGTTTTTATTGTGTTAGAAGACGGGATATGGTTTTCCGGGTTTTATCTTTTTCTTTTCACATTTGTAGTTTCTTTCTTTTCTGGTATTTTGTTGTTGATTTTCTTCGCATGCCTTCCGAGAAAGTGAAGGCGCTCGACGAGGGTGCTGCCGAGTTTGAAAGCGCGAGCTTTTTCCATTACCTATGGGTGCAGAAGCAATACTAAACACGACATCGCTAATGAAATTAGTTCTCGTCAGACTATTATGAGACGATGAGGCTTGCTTAGAAGCACCGGATTGGGACTCTACTTTGAACAACGTCTACGGAGTCTGAAATTGAGAGCCCTGAACGGACTCGGTGCTTTTGTATGATACCGATTTGCTGTTCTCTGGCTTGAGTTGCGAATTTAGACCGATTTTGTTGCTTTACTGGTTGTGGTCGCATATTTGTGCGCAGCATATGAAGAGCAGGCGTGGCCGTTAATGTGACAAAGGGCATGCCTTGTGCTGACCTTAAGACGTTTCTCGCTTCATTTTCTTCGTGGGATGGCAGGCGGAGGGGGCTGCCTTTACCGCCAAGGAGTGGACCGTCCTGCGCCCGGACGGCACGCAAGGCGCCGAGTGCAGCTGGCTTCAGGTGGAACGTATGTTGCTTGCTGGCGAGGTGCGCTGATCGCCGAACCGCCCCGCCAACAACGTCGAGTTTTGTTTTCGTAGGAGAGCACGACACTAGGGTATTTTTGTTCTACGTCTCCAAGGTTGATATAAACGCAACTTACGAATCCTTTCCTCTCGTTGGCGCAACGTTACTCTTCGTTCGTTTGCCCTTTTTTATAAATGCGAAATTACTGTTGATTTGTTATATCAGAACTGTTTAAAGCAACGCGTGTACGGATAAGTAAAAAATGAAAAAACGAGAGAAAGAGAGAGAGAGAGAGAGAGAGAGAGAGAGAGAGAGAGAGAGAGAGAGAGAGAGAGAGAGAGAGAGAGAGAGAGCGAGAGCGAGAGCGAGAGCGAGAGAGAGAGAGAGAGCGAGAGCGAGAGCGAGAGAGAGAGAGCCGCTACTACCAAAACCACGGTGCAGTCCAGATTACGTCAGTAATAGATATTTGGGAGTTGATGATGATGATACCGCTCATGCAGAATTTCGGAGTTTATTATGGCCGAGGTGAGTTTGCCTCTGTAATTTGCTGTCCGTAACTTTTGTTCAACGATTGTTGGTAGGTCGACGAGGAGACGCAGGTGAAGCGCAGCGAGGAGAGCGGCGTGACGATCGGCGAGCGTACCGCACCCAGTGCTCCGGCGGCGGAGCTGCATGGCTTCCTGTCCTCTCTGGTGGCGCGTGCCAAAAACTGCCGAGTCGCGGAGGATGCGCTGGGCGTAGACCAACCGGCCCGCCTGCGCCTCGCCCTCGAGTTCACCCGGCTACAGGTGTGCCCTCGCTGGGCCACTCTAACCCGACAACTGCCATATCGACTCCAATCTCAAGCCCAATTTCGATAGATATATCGCCTTTTTTTTGCTGCGCGGACGGTGCAGCGTTCAAAGCTCTCGGCTATGGCAACTTACCACAAACGAGAGTCAAACAAACACACGCTTAATACCAGTGTTGATTGATTTGTTTGTCAAGTTTAGACACCTGTTTAACAGTGAAAGGCAGAAACCACAACATCCGAAGGACCAACGCAAGCGCCAATATCCCGAATCGCCTACAAAGAAAGAGTGGAGTCGAAGGGTCAGTCACCTAATCTGTAGCGCCGGTTGTAGGATTCCGTTAGATATGCACTGTTGGGCTTTCAACAGAGAAAATAACGCTAGTGAGAGGAGATGATTTGATGTTACTGCTTAATAATGTGTGGCAAGAATGTACCAAGAACCAATATGAATGTTTGAAGCATAAATAGGGACTCGTTTTTTACTCGTCAGCCGTCGAAAGTTCAGAGCATCAACCCACCAACGGGGGCAGAGTGAGAAGTGACCTGACTAGCAGTCGGTGCTGCAAATATGTGGTTCGCAGCTGATCGTGGCCGCGGGGCGGAGCTGGGTCGCGGCGGGGGGTGGCGATGAGACGGGCGGGCTGACGGCCGCGGAGATCCTCGCCGCCTGCTCCGAGTCGCCGTCGTCGGTGGCGCTGTGCTCCGTGTGCCCGGCCTCCGGCTGCCTTGAAACTCGAGAGGAGCACGAGGTGAGTTGCAGGCTACCGCAACCTTGTCTGCAGCGGAAAGGTGCCTTTGCAATGTTTGTGAACTATCAATTCAATGCGCGTGCCTGTCATATTACCATAATATGTATTATTGTTATTCTTATAATGCCTGCTAAAGGAAAGAGAATTGTGGCCTCATTGAACAAAAACTTTTAGGCTTTAATCATACATTGTGATTTGTTTTACCTGGTTCTGGCGCTCACAGATTGTCTGTTGTCTCAGATCGCGGCAGAGCTGTCGCAGCTGCAGCGGAGCGAGCGGACGTTGGAGGCGGCGGTGGCGGAGCTGAGCGAAGGCGAGCGCAGCGAAGGGCGGTGCAAGCAGATGGAGCCCGGTTGGCCTTGCTGGACGATGGTCACTGCCGACGCCTCGCAGGGCGCCCAACACCACCGCTGCTCTTCCACCGACTTTGACGCCGTCCTGTCTTCGTTAGACCAGGCTGCTCACTTTGGGCAAAAGGCACGCCTGCTCACAATGCGACAAACAAATACTTTATGCATTCAAATTATTTTGTTTCATTTTATTCAATTTGTAAAATGTTTTATTTTGCGAAGCATCTCGGCTTCCCCGTCCCCTGTTTATCTTCACATATTGCCGTGACTCAACGACGCTCGTGACGCAAGCATCTACCCTCCCCATCCTCCCTTGATGTTTCCCTTTTGTTCTGTAGGTATGCAACACCATCCTGCCCATCACGGTCCAAGTCCCTGCCAGAGCTCTCCTCAGGTTTGCGCGCTCCCTCTTAGTCCACCACCCTCACAGTCCAGCCATTCACCCAGCCCCTGTCACCAGCCCCTCGTCCCCCTCTCCTCACCCTGTGAACTGAATGCTGCAGTTTGTGTGCAATTATTATATGCGTTTTCCCCCCTGAGTTTTGGAAACCATGTCATTTGTCACTCGTGATAGTTTCTCACTTTCTGGATGTTATATGCTGCACAAGGATTCGTTCTGAAAATCGCCCACTCCCCTCCCCTCCCCTCCCCCCGTTCAGGCTGCAGGAGGCCCGCAGGTCCAGGGAGGCTGTGGTGGAGGCGCTGAAGGTGCGGCTAAAGCGGCTGCAGCCCGGCTTCCTCGACACCCTGCTGAAGAAGGTGCTGTCCCCGACGTCCGACGATGCGCAATGTATTTCGGCTGTTTGTCTAATGTGAAGAGGCATATCTAATCAGAATCCCAGTTCTCGCTGGTCTGGTTGGAATGCGTGAGGGTGGGTTGTTGCCTCGATCGCAACTAGGTAGTGAGTGTAGTGTGGACCACCTTCCTCAAAATGTGTCAATGCCCTACCTATTTTGAGGCGGCGGGTTGCTGAACTTTTCTTCACATCAAAGTTAACTAACTTGCCTTTTATGAAAGATTAAACCCTTTTCCATGCTACATTTGGCGATTGAGCTCCAACAGCGGCAAGCAGGAACAATCTCAAAAACTCTGTAAATGGGAGTGTGGTGGGGCGTTGGGAGAGAGAGCTGAGCCACTGTCCGCTCTGACGGGGGTTCCTTTTAGCTGTTTACATATGTTGGCAGCGTGTGTGCGTCATTGGGTGGGCATTATATGTGGCAGAATAGGGGCGCAGTTTATGAAATGCACGCTTGAATTTTTTGTGTAGGAGGCATTTGAATGGTGACATTGCGACGGTGCATCAGGGTGTAATGATGAATGGCGGGAGCTCACAGTAAGCTGTCGTGCGGGTGCGATTGCAGGCGTTGACAGAGGCATTGGGTAGCGACGCCGCTACTCCACCTCGCCACTCTGGCTCGACAGAGCGCAGCAAGAGCGACGGGGGAGAGGCTGCCGTGAAGCGCCGGGCCGCTGTGGTTGTGTCGGGTGCGAAGCCGCGCGTTGTGGGGCCGACAGCCACCGCGGACGGACAACCAGCACAGCACCGGCCTTCACCCGCCGTTTCGGGGGACCCACTCAAAGAACGCGACGATAGTGAGCGGCCGACTCGCGCTCGTTTTATATCGCGCTCGTCAGTGTTTTGGAAAGCGGAGCGTTGTCTGTACTTTGGGTCGTATCTCGATATGCCTAGTTTTTTTCTTTCGGCAGCGACCTGTTAACGGAGCGTGCTGCCTGTCTGTCTGTCGCATAGGTCCAGTGCCTCCTACCTCATCTGGCCGGAGACTGACGTCACCGGGCAGTCCGTTGGGCCGGAAGAAGGCCAGGAAGGAGCGGCCGCCCTCGCAGGGCTCCGCGGACGACAGAGGGACGACGGTGAGCGAGGACGGCGGGTCATCCGCAAAGCAGGCCCGAACACCTCCGACACAGCGAAAGGTCATCCTCCCCCACCGCTGATGATCTATATAATTAAATTAGCTGGATTTATTTGGCGGTATGGCGTTTGGGTGGTTTTTGTCGTTCCTCAGTTTTTTGTCGTTTCACTGTGTTTTCATGTTTTGTGTGTGCTTTGAGTTTTCCTTAGAAAAACTGTCTTACTATAACCGAATCGCAATCTCGTGCCCTGTGTTTTGTCGTCCAGTGTTTCGGCCACTCCCGATACCGCCTCGCGCCTTTCCGCCGCGCTAATGTCACTCGTCATAACCTTTGTTGTTTCTGGAGCGTTTGTGTCTTCACTGGACGCCGGCATTGCCCTCTGTGGTGGCTTTCTAGGGATGATCGGGTTCCGTCTAGCAGTCAGGCTATATTTTCTGTCAGGAGTGGGTTCGACCTCGGGGTGGCCATTAACTGAACCACGTATTGACTAAAGGAGATACACAGTTTTGGGGTTCCGATCCGTGTCGACCCTCAATAGTGTATTTGCCATTGACTATCATGATTGTCATTAATACCTGTTCTTGCTCATGTTCGAGGAGATGAAAAGGTTAAACCCATCGAGGGGCAGAAAACGGCGATTGACGTGCCAGGAAAATTTATCATCTATATTACTCCCTATGTTACCACTTACAACCGGGAAAGGGGAAACAAAGCAGGAAATGAGATGAGTGTGGTGTCCACAAACGACTCGCATAGTTTGTGGATGTAACCAAAGGGGGGGTGCCCCCGCCCCTCTATCACCGCCCTTTGCCCTCCTGTGTGCCTTTTGTTCCTCCTAACCCTCGTCGGCCATATTTTCCACCGTTGTCCTTAATGCTCACTTTCGGTGTCGTCTCTTGGCAATAGTAGTATGACTCAAATGCAGCGAGTGTGGACCCGTTCTTTCCAGCTACTCGCAGAAAGACTACATCATTCTACGGCTGCTGCCGAAAGCGCCTTCTTGCAAGTGCCATTCAGGATGAAACTTAGACTGCAAGATTAGGCCGGAGTCCCTGTATGTACCTAGATACTCATAGGGATAGGGTTGGAGTGGCTCGGCGGTGACGTCTCTCCTCCCCCCACTGACACTGCGCCCTCTCACCTCCCACAGCAGCCGCCGATGCCCACACCTCGGCGTCCCCCGCCCATGCCCGACCTCCATGCCGGCTTCTCCTTCTTCTCCGACGGCCCCTCCGCCGCCGCCTCCCCGGCTCTGCCGCACCACGCAGGCGCTAGTGCCAATAATAGGGGGGCAACGGTTCCGGGTGGCAACCGGGCAGCCGTGATGCGCGCGCAGGCGGCCCCGCGGAAGAAGAAGCGCTTCATGTCGGCCGCCGGGGGTGGAGGCGGCGTGGGACACCAGAGACAGCGCGCCTCATCTCTCACGAGCCCACAACTCCAAAGGTGACCGCTTCTTCCCCGCTATTCCATTCCTCCCCCCCCCCCCCCCCTCCCTCCAAACTTTTTTGGACGTGGCTAGTCATCGCGTCGCCACGTTTTGTTGGTGTGCCACGGTAGCATCCAACCCTGAACCCTGTATCCTCTAGCTAGGCATCGCTGCTGAGTTTCCAAACGGACAACCCCCCCCCCCCCCCCCCCCCCCTCAAAAGTATTCCAAAACCTATTTGGATTGTGATGTGCCGAGTCAAAAGCTCAGCACCAGAGTCCGTTGTTGGGTCTGAGGCTTTTTGGTTGACACTCATGACACGGGCACTTCAATCGTGACACATCAGCGCTGCAATTTGTATTTCATCGTCCGATACAACGCTCTCATGCGTCTCCTTTCCACTGCGTATTAATTATGGGCCGAAATGTTTTATTTGTCAGAATTGTTTGGATGGAGTTGTCCGGTGAGCGTAGGGATGTCTCGACACATTTCGGACGCGGTGAAACGGCAGCGCGCGAGGACAAAACCCTTTTGTTCTCATGTTATAGAAAGGCTTAAACCCTAAATCACAATAGACCCTCAATTAAACGCGGTCGTTTCACAAACCGTCCTTAAAGCCTGTCATACTATTTCGTAATTATTCGGCTCTCATTCCCCCACACTCGATGATTCTACTGCGCGCCTCACTCCGTATCAATCACGTGTACCAAGGTAGGTGCCCCTCTGAATGATTATCCGAACAAAGGTATTCTATTTTGCGTGCGTGTGTGTGTGTGTGTGTGTGTGCGTTGGTGTGTGTGTGTGTATGTGTGTGTGTGTGTGTGTGTGTGTGTGTGTGTGTGTCGGTTCGCACGAGTTCGATTGGCTTCGATAAGGTAAATGCGACATCATGGTTTGGAAAATATGTGTGCATTATGTATCCTCCACATCTTGAGTATATAGCAGATTCCATCTCATTAGTCAGAATACTACTACGGGTACTAAATAGTACAGGCGGTTTCATCTTAAACTACTGATGCGCATCGCTAAGGTGGGTACAGCATTAATTTGAAGATTTACTTACAAGTTGTGCTAAACACTACGGAAGGACCAAAATGCGGATGAGACAATGGAATATGGGCGGAAAGTCATTATGACACATCCACCCGTACCCGTACCCGTATACACGAGCTATTGTTGTGACATGTTAATTGTGAAAAAAGTTCTTGCATGTGAAAAAAAGTCTTGTGAGCAAGAAAACACGGGGTTTTAACTTGATGCTGTGGTTTTACATTGCTAGACATGCGTGAAACAAATGGACAGCGGGCTAGATTTCTTAAGCTTGACAATATGGTTTGTTTGTTTGGGGGACTTTTCTCGGTTGTGCAGGGCTCCGGACAGAGTGCGCGAGCTGATGAAAGACCGGCGGCGGCGGCAGAGGGCGGGTCGGATCAATAAGCGGCGCGTGAAGTCGTCGGCAAAGGTTATTAGCGACGAGGATTGGGTGTTGCGGCCGCGGAAGCGGCGCGCGGCGGCGATTCGGGCAGCGGCCGTGGGGCTGAGAGAAATCTCGGACGACTCGGACCAGAGCAACGACAGCCGATGGGATGCGGAGGAGGAGGAGGTCGAGGTAGGCGCGGTGTCGACAGGCGACGCACAACACTTTTCATTATCTCACCACAGTTTGAACTATTTTGTGATGTTTCTGTTCGTTGCAATTTGCGTCCATTTTGCGTTGTCTTTCCGATCTTTAGCGCTATTCGTTTACCTCTTGTGCGGTGATTCTTTACACATGCCCAGTCCTCCCGTTTCACTGACATTCCAAATGCATCACATTACAGCCGCTCACATTTCGCTGTCTAGAATTTTTTTATGAGTGGTTTCATCCGCCCGTAAATTACCCACTCCCAACAAAATTGCAAATTACTGATCCGTGTTTGGGCTGCCAATGTGCCACATCGTTAACAGTGAAACGCGGGTTAATGTGAAGCACTGATGCCGTCTTGTTTTTCGCCCAACGAACCCTCTGAAATTTGTGTGAGTTAGGTCTTTAGGTTTTCAATATGCCGCGTGATATCGGATGCCCAATTGGTTTGGGTTTTTTCTTATTCTTGGTCGTGTGAGCCGTAGGATGAGGGGGTGGTCGTGGATGTGGAGGCG
Source organism: Tetraselmis chui (assembly GCA_026401115.1). Lineage (NCBI taxonomy): Eukaryota > Viridiplantae > Chlorophyta > Chlorodendrophyceae > Chlorodendrales > Chlorodendraceae > Tetraselmis > Tetraselmis chui. Next base: position 78,166 of record JAPMLY010001095.1, on the reverse strand, counting down.
GCGCGGGCTCGTCTGGAGGGGCTGGCGACGGAGCTGGCGATGGAGATGGCGCGATTGAGCGAGCACTTTGGCTGCGCGGCCGCCGTTCCCCGCGAGACTTGGAGGGGGTGGAAGCAGCAGCGGCGGCAGATCGACTGCCAGATGCAAGAGGTGCCTCAATCGCTACTCCCTCTCCCTTCCTTTCTTCCTTTCCTTGTGTCACCATCGCCCGCCACCCAAACCACAACAAGAATGGGAAAAGTCCAAAGGGGGCATGACTCTTGTTGCTAGTGTGGTGGTCTATGTGTTCCGAGTAGCTCATTTGATCGTGGGGACGGAATGGATGTCGCGAGAATGAGCTTCCTAACTTAACTCGACAATCCGCTGTGCCTCAATTTTGATGTATCTGAGAGAAAAAAACTAGTTTTGAAAAAATTGTAGGCCATGAAATATCACCAAAATTTAGCTCAAGAGTTCGTGATCTATGCATTGCATTGTTTTTTTTTAAATCACGTGTTATTTCTTGTTTGGTGCGAATATTGCATTTCAGGAGCGGCTTCTACTTGGCGAGACACTGCGGAGCGCAACTGCGCCCAAGAAGACGGTGGTGGAGTGCAGAGTGCGGGACTGGGCGGCCGGGAAGCTGGGTTCCCCTGCCACACAGCCAGAAGGAGTGCCTTCCACTTTGACCCCAAAGGTAATGTTACAGGCTGCTGCCCGCTACCAAATTTAGATTCGACAGGCCGTAGATAGCACAAACCCTGCATGAGAACCTAAGAACCCAGGAAGTCCGTTTTCCGTCCTTTATGCTTTGACTTACTATGCATTATTACTGTTTCGTCTCTCAGGCGAAAGGTGCAAAACAACAGCGGCATGAGACGGGTATCGACAATGAAAGCTGTAACCCCAAGGCCCTCCGTCTTGCGCGAAGCAGCGTCCACGACTGGGGATTGTTTGCGGAGGAGCCCATCGACGCTGAGGAGTTTGTGATCGAGTAAAACCCCCCTTCCCTTCCCTTGCCGGACTAGACCCGAGTAGATTTTTTGTTGCTCTTCGACCCGGAGTTAAGATGGCCGTCAACAGTCATACCTGGGATTGGGTTATTATGCATGAAATTGAAGCCCAACCTACCACTTCGAATGGTCGTCTTGTGTTGGTTATGTGATAGTTTTGTCTATTATTCAATGCGTCTTGACTCTCTATTTTCTTGGTATTAGGTATATCGGTGAGCGAGTGCGGCTAAGCCTTGCAGACCTGCGCGAGCGCAAGTACGAGGCCACCGGGCGCGACAACTACCTCTTCCGTGTGGACGACAAGTGGGTGGTGGATGCGACGTTGCAGGGCGGCACCGCGCGCTTTATCAACCACTCTTGCGAACCGAATTGCGCCACTCGCGTCGTCTCTATCGACGGAATCAACCGCATTGCCATTTTTTCGAAGCGGGAGATTGCGATTGGTGAAGAGCTATGCTACGATTACATGGTATGACGAGTGATTGTGTTTTTGCATTGATAATGTGTGCCATTGATGTCCACCTTTCTCTCTTGTCGACTTAACTTGTTATCTGTAATCCCTCTTGAATGAGAGTGGATTGTGTGCGCGTAGTAAATATATGGTAACCGATGGCGTGCACGTGCATAAAACCCACGTGCCCATGCTTGTGAGTTTGCTTTGAAGTTATTTTTTGACAATCGCCGTGTGGTTCGTTGTTTGAGCCACAGTTTGAGTTTGAGGAGGATGACCCCACCCGCATTCCTTGCCGTTGCGGAGCTGAGACATGCCGTGGGTGGCTGAATTAGAGTTGCATCACAAGCAAGGTCTCATGCCTGGATGCTGCCGGGATGAGTCTCCCGCCGGAGCTGTCCCCAAGTCTATTGCGCCGCGATGGTGGTTGTCTTCCTAGATTTATAGTAGTGTAGCCACCAGTGTGCCATGGCTAGCATAGCATTGGAACATCTCTATTTTTTGTATACATATCCGAGTGGAGACCGCAAGATCCTTTCTAGGTTTGTTCTCCCGGACCATACATCGTGCGATTTTTGCCTTTTCGTTGGGGCTCTAAAAATGCTCGTTTTCCTTTATTTTCAATGCGCCTTTGTATGGTTATCATTGCTACTCAGGAGATCGCGATCTATGGGCGGGATCTTCTCATCGGGAGATGCCTCCACGATCGCTTACATGGCTCCCCGAGGAGTGATGAGCGAGGGGCACTAAATGACACAATAAAGACACGGTCCTCGACAAGGCAAATAATGGTGTCGCAGACACGAAATTGTGAGAAACGTCTTCGATGCGTAATAATGATGTAACAAGCAAGAGTCATAGCTCAAGTAGTAGATCTAAACCAATTTCTCAACGGTGCCAAGTGTGATAGAACGTTTTTGGATATGTTTCGAATCGCATGTGTCAGAATTGGTTTGCTTACTTAACAAGGCTTATTTTTAATTTAGAAACGCACATGCTTATTTAAAGCATCATCGTTGACGGAAAATAACTATCTTACATGGGGCATTAGTTTTTGATTTTCACCATTTGTTTGACATTGAACATGATGCGACGACCCTCAAAATGGACCTTGTACCGAGTGCTCTGTGGATTTGTGTTGGCTAGGAAAACTTTGTGGCGGAAATGACATACTATCTCAAGATCGATTCTTGACTATGGATTCGAGGGGAGGATGATGGATTTATCCCCGTCCGAATACTTTCAAGGTACGGCAATCACTACCGCTCATTCTGAGCGACGCAATTGCGCTGTCGGTATCCAAACGCCTCAAAATTCGGTTATTGCATTTTCTTCCATTGGTAAATATGATGAATAACAATGACACTCGCTCTAACTTGCTCTTGGTGTTTTTGGCCGATCGTCATGTGTTTGGTCGCAACGCGTACATTTGTTTGTAGCTAAGAGAATGACGACCACGATTTGGAACGTCTCACACCAAAATTGAATCAGCCGATCGCCTATCAAGCGCCGCGAAGATGGTTTACTACCTTGTGCTCTTCCCTTTGCGTCTTTCAAGGCGCCCGCCGGCGTCGCAACGGCGGCGGCCCCGGAGGGGGGTGCGCTCGCATGCCCGTCGGCACACACCCCCACCTCCTCGCGGTGGGCGCTGGTAACCATATAGCCGTGCTAGGCTTGGCACGGTCGGGGGCTAGGCGGGGTGAATACGGCAGCTCTCATCCGCGCGATTAGCGGCTTTGGGGAAGCCCTATATAATAGAGGGCTCATAAAGATAAAAATGTACGCTACCATCACCAAGGTTTTCCGCTCGGCGCGGCCGATTCTTTTTTCAAGACTAGACACTACCAAGATACCATCCCGTTTGGGGGCGGGTGGGGCCGTTTATCTCCAAGAGCGTGTGAAGAAGAAGAGGGTACGGACGAACTAGCGGTGGGCCGCGGGTGTTGGAGTTGGCGGCGGATAGCCGAGAAGGGGCGCCACGATAGGGCGCTCACTCGACGTCGACTAGCGCTCCTCACGCCGAGCCGACCCAAGGGGGGAAGGGCTCGACATTAGTACCGAGGAGGACAACCGCGACTAAAGGTGCGGCAAGGTCTGGCGGCGACGATCCTCGTGAGAGGCCGCCGCCGGAAAAACCAAGTACGGAGGCTTTTGGGTAAAATGTCCCTACCCGGAACCTTTGTTGTGTGAATCACGACCCCACTGTGCCCGCCATCTGCCCTTGTCGGTATCCACCACCGATAGGTTGTCTTAGGCATTGTGTTAAGTGTCAATGCGATAGCACAACGCCCGTGTAGGTGCCCCCTTGGTAGCGTAATCAGGGGGGGAGGGGGGTACGGGCGGTGCTTTGCTGATCGACCGGGAATAGGAGTATAGTTGTCGGGGAGGAAGGAGCGATAGTATGATGCTAGTTCCATCTATGGTTTCTCTCCTCCTTCCCCGAAGGGAAGGGAAACCTAAGCTAGGAGGATATTTACGAGGTAAGGAGCGGCTATTATCTCGGACGAGGGTGTGCCTGGCTTAAGACGGGGCCCTCGATGATTGAGTGATTGGATCGCACATGAGCAAAGGCTATGTAGGCCAACGCATATTGACTAGCTCGGCTAAAAGGCGCCCTCGGGTGGCGGGTGCATGCCGCGCATCGTGGAGATAACGACATTGTTATTTTTAATGTGTACGCTTGTAGCGATATATTTTCTTTGCATGGCGCCCGCCGAAGCGGGGAGCGGCGGCGACCCCGGAGGGGGGTGCGCTCGTAAGCCCGTCAGCACTCACCCTCACCTCCTCGTGGTGGGCGTTGATATCCCTATAGCCATGCTTGGCTTGGCACGGTTCGGGGCTAGGCGAAGTGAAAACCGGCAATTCCGATCCGCGCGATCCGTTGTTGTCGAAAAGCCTCGGTACGGAGGGCTTTTGAAAATGGCGCCCGCCGGCGGCGCAGCGGCGGCGGCCCCGGAGGGGGGTGCGCTCGCAGGCCCGTCGGCATCCCCTCACCTCCCCGTGGTGGGCGCTGGAAACCCCGTAGCCGTGCCAGGCCTGGCACGGTAGGGGGCTAAGAGGGCCGACAGCTCGATCCGCGGGATCAACAGCTATCGGGAAAGCCCTGTATAGAGGGCTTATGAAAAATTAATTTCTGTGCAATACCGGCACCGAGATCTCCCGCTCGGCCCGTCCGATATGTTTTTTCGCGTACATATATGGTCATATAATTTTATATAGAGGTTTGCTGGCCGGGGGGGCGACATCAAGACCGTCAAGACGCGTTCGCGGTACGGGACACCTACAAGGTGGTATTGTGCCCGGACAACTGTAGCTGACAATAGTCGAATTCCGTTTGTGAGACTAGGACGCTAAAACTTAGTTTCTCCGCGTTTCTTCAATGGGGCGCGGGAAAAACTTACACAAACATGTTAAAGGCCGAACCGTATAAAGACCCGTACAACAATGGGTCGGCCACCTTCTGCCTTTTTGCGAGAGACCAGCTCCCGCAAAACGGCATCGTGAGGCTCGCCCTCACGCAAGGTGTTTAACTAATCTCTTCAACCTCCTCCACTACGATCATGTCGTCGTCTCAGACACATCCCGACCCTGCCCCTCACTCGGTTCCAGCGTCGAATACAGACCTCGACGGCATCGCCCGCATTTTGCAGACCGTGCTGTCGCGGCTTGACGACCTCGAGTCGAAAGGGCCCTCTCGACACATCCACGCCAGCAACGACCCGGTAAGTGACACTGTCGACCCGCAATTGTTCTCGCCGACCACACCGGCCGACTCGCCGACTGACCCCGCGCCTGTCGACTTCCTCGATCCGCGTGATTGGCTCGACTACCTGCCGGTCGAGTACGTCGACGACTTGCCCCCTGTTGGCTCGACGCGTCCCGCCCTGTGGACCCCCCGCAACGATCCGGCTGACGCCTTTTTGTAAGAGATAAAACATCTTTGGCAACCTGGTGCCCCCCCCTTGTTGTGTAAATTCCTAAGAACATACCTACCTCGAGGGGGTGGGACCTGTACTTCAAGAGCGTTTGATTGCGAGGAGGGTACGGCCGGATCTGCGGTGGGGGGTGGGTGTTGGAGCTCGTGGTGGCCAGCCGGGAAGCAGCGCCAGGAAAGGGCGCTCGCTAGCCGCCGACCAGCCCTATGCCAATCGACACTTCTCAAGGGGGGAGGCAAGACCTGGCACAGGCCGGTGGCCGGTCGCATGCGGAAAAGCGGCTATGTGAGGCGGCGGCGATCCTCAGGATTAGCCGCCGCCGCCGGAAAGCCCTATACGGAGGGCTTTTTGGATAATTAAACTAATGTCCGTACCCGGCGTCGAGCTAGTTGGGGAGCAACACCAGGGTAGGGCGCTCACTAGCGAGCCGTCACGCCGACGAGATACATCTCCCGAGGGGGGGGGAGTAGGTTTGGGCGGCAAGGAGGCATGTCGCGACGGAGGGAGCGACAAGATATGGCGACGACGACCCTCCGGGTCGGCGCCGCCGGAAAACCCCGTACGGAGGGTTTTGACTAATTTCCTTGCACCCGCGGCCCGACGGATCCGGCTACGGCGACCTGACCCCCCCCCCCCCCCCCCCTCCTTGATACCCACTACCGGATAGACGAGACCCTTGCGGGGGGGCCGGGTGAGCGCGGAGGCCCCAACCTCAACAAAGTCTACTAGGTGGACGCGCGATCAGAGGGGGGAGGGTACGGACGCAGGCCGGACTACTTGACAGGTACCCGGGTACCAAATAGAGAAGAAACCGGGGAAATTAGCGGGGGAAATTCAGGTGCGGAGGCAAGAGCGCCCATTTTTTCTATGTCTATGTGTCTCGGTCCCCCCCACTTGCCCTCGAGGTGACGGGGGACCTCGACAAGGAGGACCGTCACGTCCAGGATGCGGCGGCGACCTTGACGGGGCTTACGGGATGGAGCGGCGGGATCGACGAGCGACCACGCGAGGAGGGGTTTTTTGCCAGCCTTTCCCCTCCTATCTTCGGCAAGACCGAAGTCACGCGGGAGCTAGATTAGGCTGGCCCGTCGTCCCTCCCGAACGCCGACCGGCCTCGGCCGGTCGACACCCCGGTTCGGTGGGAGCGGGCCGAGCATCGTGAAGGTCGAGCAGCAGTTTAGTTTTGCATTTCTAGACAAGTGGATTTATTTTTAGATCTGTTGTCTTGATTACAAAATTATTACGCTGTTACTGCTTAGGCGGGGGGACTGTGGCAATTAATGCGGTTGCTTACATTTATATAACTCCCGAGGAACACCGACACACATTGCAGATAGGTGTGTCGATAGGTGTACCCGGTCGAAGAGACCCGGGCCCAACTTGATAATAAGTCATGTATGGCGAAGTAGAGTGGCCCGAGAGACAGCAGTCGGTCTAGTTTGCCGGCACATGTTGTAAACAATTTCCAATTTCCAATTTTTTTGAAAATATTATATGTACACTACCGGCGCCAAGATTTTTTGCTCGGCCCATCTGATATGTTTTTTTCGCGATTGAACACTCCTAAGGTACCCTTCCATGTGGGGGGATGGGGCTTGTACTTATATTATATGTGTGAAAAAATTTGGCGAGGAGGGTACGGACGGATCAACGGTTGGTTGATGGTGTCGGAGCAAATGGCGGACAACCGGGAAGCAACGCCGGGGAAGAGCGCTCGCTACTCGTCGACCAACTGATTGACGTCGAGCTGAACCAAGAGGGGGGCAACATGACACCATAATAAGCATGAGGAGTGTTGCGACGGAAGGAGCGGCGAGGTCTAGCGGCGGCGGTCCTCATGATTAGCCGCCGCCGGGAATCATCCGGTACGGAGGGTTTCGAATAATAAAAGCACCCTTGCGGCCTTTTGGAACCGGCAATTGCGACCATGCACTACTTTACTACCGCTACCCACTATCACTAGGCACACATAATATTAAATAGTTAGAGCCCGGGTAAGCGCGGAGGCTCGCACTCGAGACAAGGGCGCTCAACGGACGCGCGAACATGAGGGGGAGGGTACGATCGCGAACATTTACCAAGATACTCGCACATAAGTTGCCGAGGAAATGGCGTGGAAAACTTTTCTCCATATGCCCTTGAGGTGACGGGGAACCTCGACTAGGAGAAAAGTCGCGACGGGAGGATAGGCAACGACCTTGGGACGGGGCTTACGGGATGCGACGGCGGGATCGACGAGTGAACTCGCGAGGAGGTTTTTCCCCCAGCCTTTCCCCTCCTATCTCCGGCAAGACCGAAGTCACGCGGGGGCTAGATTGCCCCGACGGGAGGGGGAAGCATAGGCTAGGAGGCGAGTTGCAACGGGAGGAGCGGCTATTTTCTCGGACGAGGGTGTGTGTGGATAGAGTCGGGGGCAACGACGATCTGAGTGAGGGGGGTTTTCGCCAGACTTCCCCCCCCCCCCCCAGCTCCGGCACGACCGGGGTCGGATAGGAAGGAGCCTAGGTCAAGCAAGCCCGACTCAATCAACACATGCTTACGAGCTCGGATGATCGGCGCCCTCGAGCGTCGGGAGCGGGCCGTGCATCGTGGAGATAGCGACATAGTAATTGTCATATTTTAACGTAGAGAAATGAAATGAAATGAGATTGTTTACAACATGTACCGTATGCGCCGGTTTACACCAAATACCGTACGCGCCGGTTGTTGTGTTTGGGCCCTCCCAACTATGCCATAAATGGAACTTACAAGTCAAGGCTAGACCGTTAACCACCTAAATCCAACCTCTCCAGGGACTTTCGGGGGTTTTACTCCCCCCCCGGGAGTGCGCAATGCGGATAGAGGGCAGCGTGCATTCAGGGGCGTGCGAAGGTCCAGTGTGCGGAGGCGCGGCGAGAGGAAGTGCGGGATTTGATGCGGTATATGAGTAGGAGATCTTGAAGCCATTGGACAGTATGCGTGTGGAGTTGTGCAAGGATGCGAGTCGTGTCGAGTCGTGCTTTGTAGATTAGTTTGTCAGGGGGGTCAGTGCGGGCGGTAAGTAGGGAGGTGAGACTTGCGATGGTGGAAGAGTGCGGTGTACCCGTGCGGCTCATGACGATGGGGAGGATGTCGACCTCGGTACCTGGCCAGTGGACGCGGATGGCATTTGCGAGGGGTGTGTATTTGGCTCGAATCAAATGGGTTGTATGGGATAGGTTGTGGTCTGTGCAATACTTCCACTCCCCTATCTGAATTTTCTGAATTGATGAGTATCGGCGTCGACCGTTCGTGTGGCCGACGAATCGAGGTTCGAGGAGGCAGATGAAATCGGGTTTGTGCGCCGGGGGTCGTAGCGTAGGGGGGGGGGATCTCAGGGGGGAGGACGGCGGGGCACGAGGTAAGAGAGTCGGGCGAGAGACCTTCGTCTGCAGCAACAAGGCGGGTGGGCATGTGGGTGGGGTGAGGGGGGTGACAGTCAAAAGGGGTGTGGGGGGGGAGTGGGGGAATCGAATGATTTGATGGGTTTGTTACCGAAGTCTGCAGTGATGGTCTCCCATCGACTTCCGTTGTGGCGTTCCAAGAGGGAGAGTAGGAGTTGCAGCGCGCTGTTGTGTCGGTCCTGTCTCAGGCCAGGCATGGTGGGGCAGTTACCGGTCATGTGGCCATTGCTAGTAAATTGGCCACATAAGGGGCAGCGCAGGGTGGGGTTGTGTGTGAGAAGGCGGGTGTTGTGGACTCCCCACATGAATGCTTGCTTGTGGGTGAATTGGATATTTCTGAGTTTTGTGTGTGTTTTTGTGGAAAGAGAAGTCGGCGCCGTCCTCCGCGGCGCGGGCGAGGAAGGCACCGTGTTTGGATGTTTGCGAGAGGGGTGTGTGTGTGTTTGGTGTTGTAGGTGTGAGCGTCAGCTTTGAGGTTGGTGTATTTGTAGGGTATGGATTCCCCTAGGGTTTGTGGAATGAGGGTGTATGGCTAGGTCCAGTGGCCTATCGTGACCTCTGAACTTGTGGTGTATGTAGTGTCGGGTGGGTGACCATCCGCGACATGGTTAGCTAGAGTGTCTGCGAGGTTGTTTCCGAGTGAGTGGTTGTGTGCTTTAATTTTGCCGAGGTGAGTACGGATGCCTGCGTTGCAACGGGTTTTGAGGGTGTGTGTGATGGAGAGGAGTGTGTCGCGGTGGATGTTGTGTCTGTGCGCGGATGGGCAGTTTAAGTAGCCTTGTATGAGGCGGAGGGAGCACGCACTGTATGTAAGGAGGTGGGTGCGGCCTAGTCGGAGGCCTATATCTATACCAGCCAATTCAGCGCGATTTATTGTGTGCGATAGAGGGGTAGAGGTCACCATGATTTTGATGCGGGTGTCCGAGGCGGGGTGGGTGGCGGCAGCTCCTAGGGGGGAGGAGCCTCCTTTTTTCGAGCCGTTTGTGTATACAAAGTCCTGCCAGTTCCAAGCAAGCGAACCTCTGGTGGGGGGCATGTTAGTTGCATGCGTTCCGGGAGAGGATAAGTGATGGGGTGAGTGGGGTTTGGGGGGAGGTGGTAGATGCCTGCCGAGTGAGGTGAGTAGGTGTCAAAGAAGTGAGGAGGAGGGATGGTGATGGTGGGGTTGGGGAGGTGAGTGTCGTAGATAGACTGTGAAGGTGCTACTTTGGTTAGGCTAAGTTGGCAACCTTAGACTAATAGTAGAACCTAATCTCTTGATCTAATTATACAACGTAGAGAGAATTAGTAAGATTGTCTTAGGAACATGGTTTCTTACAATCTGGGTGTGGCGTAAATTTGGTCTGTACCGGCTTGGGTCTCTCCCTCGGCCAGTAAGTCCCCGTCTTAAATATCCACGCCTAAGGTGTTCTAGAAACAGCCTTAGAACATGTAGCTTGTGCTATATGCTAACTAAACCAAACTATTACTAGTGATACAGGTTATCTGAGATTATGTGTACCGTTTATCTAACCTTATCGCACAAGCTTTAAGAACTATCTAGAAAATAAATATCTAGAAAAGCTATTGCTAGTAACTCTGTAATGTCCAAGGAAAATACGGCGATGACAATAAAAGAGTCACTGAATATCGCTAAGATACAGCAGGTACCATTTAGAGGAAATAAATAGTGTCAGATACTAGCACTTAGCTAAGTGGGCTAGGATATGACACTCTCCCCTCCTTAAGCACCAACGTCCTCGCTGTGCAGTACTCAGTGTCTTGGTTTCTTGGGGATCCTTGCAGGCCAGCGGTTGCGAAATCTGACGAAGTCAGGGGTGCCAGAAAATTCTCGATAAACATCCGTTCGAAGAAATTCGGAAAAGATGCTTAAGTGGTTGACTCCTCGCATGGGCTCCCATGTGTCCTCGCTAGGTACGTTGAACGGTGCTGCCCAATGGACTTTGAACAAAAGTCCCGTGCCATTGGAGTTAAAAGCCACATCGAGTATTTGGTCGACTTCAAATCGCTTCGCATCGTGCACAATCGGAATTGGTTGCGCACTGTCGGCTTGTTCTGTTTCTGAACTCCATTTTTCCAGTAGACTGACGTGTACAACATCGTGAATCCGTACTCCAAGGGGTAGCTTAAGCCGAAATGCAACCGGGGAAACTTCCTCCGTAATGAGAAACGGTCCAATGTAGCGGTCGCGTGGTTTAGAACATGGCTGTTGTATAAATCGTAGATTTGTCGCCTTGAGCTTAACTTTTGTCGCCAACTGTAAAAGGTACTGGTAACCGGTGCCGATTTGCAGCATCTTGCATGTGTGCTTGGGCTGCTTTGACGCAGTCGTGGGCAAATCTTTGCATCTCGACCAGAATCTTTACTTGCTCCGGTAAAGTACGGCTAGGCTCATTATCTTCAAATGTAGACGTCGTTGGAGATGGCGGCTCGAATCCCATCGTCGCCTTATTAAGTGGAGACACAGTCGTCGACGTAGAAACCGCTGCGTTGATCGCAAACTCCACGTTGGTAAGGTGTTGAACCCAATCGTCGTGCAAGGGGTGCACATAGCATCGTATGACTTACTCCCATGTCTGGTTTACTCGTTCATTTTGGCCATCTGTCTGGGGATGATAGCTCGTAGAAATATTAAGCTTGGTGCCAACAGCCCTAAATAGGGTTTGCCATAATTCGCTCATAAACCGGGGATCTCGATCGGATATTAATTTCCGTGGTAGGCCAAAATGCCGAAAAACAGCGCGGTGCATAACTTTCGCTAATTGTTCCGCTGTAATCGCTTTCGTAATTGGCTCGACAATCGTCCGTTTTGTAAGTATACAGACGAATACCGCCACATCATCATACCCATCACACTCAGGAAGGTCCGTAATCGGGTCAAGCGATACGTGCTCAAAGGGCCTGGTCGGTACCTCGTGCGATTGAAGGAGTCCATAAGGCTTGTGTCGCGCTGCCTTGTTACGTTGGCAGTTAACACAACTGCGTACATAGTGTTGTACTGTCCGCTTCATGTTAGGCCACCAAAACGTCCGGGTCACTGCTGCCAATAGTCGAATAATACCAGGATGTCCCGCGGTCAGTGCGTCGTGTAGTTCGTACAATACTCTTGATTGCAATGTAGAGACGTTCGGCACATACAATCTTGTCCAGTAGGCGTACAAGAGTCCATTTGATTGACGTACCAGCCAGGTAGGCAGAGATTTCCGGGTTAGCAGGTATTTATCCGAGTCATAAGCGTTTTTTATTTCCGCATGAAGCCCAGAGTCAAGATGTAACCGGGATACATACCAGGGGAAAAATCTGCGCGTGTAATTCTCATTCTGCTTCGTCGTTGGTCCAATCACGTAGCAATTGCAGCTTTTGTAATGAGTCCTTCAGGTCAGGGCGGCGAGACAGAGCGTCTGCATGGTTGATTGCTCCCTTCTTGTACACGATGTCCATCTGTCGCGACCTTCATACTCCTAGGGGTCCTTGAGCGTGGGCCCGGGTGAGCGCGGAGGCCCCTGCTCAAGAAAAGGTTATCTCCTAGGGAAGATAACCCGTACGCCGTGCCGAAATTAATTCCTTCTAGGTAGCCCATACTGCCCGAGAAGTTGACGTAGCGTTCGATATCGATCTGGGTCGAACGCGAGCGATATACACGTAGCGCTTATTCTGTCCAGAAGACTCCGTTCCTAAAAGGCGTAAATTTGTTTCGCTCACCTTAAATCTAGTTGTCTCCGTAAGAGCTCGTACTGCTGTGCATTCCTGGGTCGCGTCTTCAATCTCATGTTTGCCACCAGGAAACCAGACCATGCAAGTGCCCTCTTTCGCTAGTAACACTCGTCGGCCATCGGTAACAAGAGTCGTCGAGTGAGTCCAATAGGTCTTCGGGGGATTTTGTAGGTTCTGAGGCAGAAATCGAACTCGATCGGTGTCGTCGACGTAGACTTGCGTCGTCCATCTTGTCGGTCCAACATCTTGCCTTCTTCCTTCTATTCCGTCATTCGTAGGGCAGGTAAACACATGTTCTTTCACCGCCAGCTCGTCGACAAGTCGGAAATTTCGCAGCAGCTTGAACCATTGTTTTGCCCTCCATTTTGGGACCACTATAACCGCTCTCAGGTGCGGATGGAGGAGTTTACTCCGCAAATAATGGCCCAAAAAATCTTCTAATTCATTAAATGGCGCATTTAGCCAAATTCTCCGGTACTTCTGTAAATCTCTCTCCTAACATGGGCGCGCCGGACAGCAAAAATCCTCCGCCACTTGAGAATTAAGGCCGTCATTGTCGCTAGCTCCATCTAAGTCGAAAGGTCCGTAGGTCTGAGAGTACTTAATGAAATACTCCCTATTCATAATCCAGTCGCTATTGTCCTTGCTCCTAAATACTGGCCTTAATGTCGTTTGAGGTAACGGGTTTCGTACTTCTTCTGTCTTGGTCTCTTCATGAGTCGTTGCAGGAGACGAAACCTCATCTTGCAGCTTGCCGCGAGCTGCCAACTAAGGTCTCACTTTCCCGGCCGGGGTTCCCTCGTTCTTTCGTTCTTCTTGCTCCTTTTGTGTGGGCAGTCGATAGCGAAGTGTCCCTTCTTGTGGCAAATGAAGCACTTTCCATCCTTGAATCTGTCGACCTCCTCTTGAGTGAGGCGTCGAATCTCGTGCAGCTCCCGCGGCTTCTCATCGGTCTTGCCATGCGAATTTTCCTCCGACTCGTTGTCGACCTCCTCCGCTGCCTCCGAAAAGTCGTTGTCTTCTTCGATGGCGTTCAGCCGGCCTGTCGAGCGTTGGGTTGTCTCGATCTTGGTCTCCGCTGCCTCCGCTCGCAGGGCCGCTTGAATCGCCTCGTGTAGGGTCTTAGGGTTTTTCAGGGCAACCTCCTTATGAATCGAGGGTCTCAGACCGCGCTAGAAGTCATGTACGTTTTTTTCTTCATGACGGTGAGGAAGCTCCAGTAATTGTTCTCAAAAGTAGTTCGCATACTTCAGGACCGTGGTTTTTTGTCGCGCCTTGTCCAAATTCAATCTCGCTTGTTCCGCCGGTGTTCTTCCGCAGAATTCCTGAATTAAGGATTTCTCCATATCAGAAACTCCGGAAAATCCTCCACCGACTTCATCTCTAGTCTGCGCAACTTGGGAGTACCACCACTTCGATAGTGGGCCTTCTAGAAAGCCAGATACCCAGTACACTCCTCTATGTTCTTCATGGTTAACGTTGTGATACCGTAGATACCCTCGTGCATGTCGGAACCAGTTTCTCAGCTCGTCGATGTTAGTCGTAACGATGCTCTTGATCTTGGATGGTTTGACATCGTTCGGCATCATGCTCGGCATCTCTCGCGTCCTCTCTGATCTCAATTGTTCTCCTCGAAGAAAATTCTCCGTTTCTCGGCTTCAGTCCATCTGTCGACGTAGGATGTGTCGGTCCAGAAGGCGCCCCCTCTGGTCGACCATCGACTTCCTTTGGTAGTATCTCTCCTGCTCGGTTAGACATCTTCGTCTCGTCTAGCTGTTCTGAGGCTCCGAAACCACGTGTGAGGTGCTACTTTGGTTAGGCTAAGTTGGCAACCTTAAACTAATAGTAGAACCTAATCTCTGGATCTAATTATACAACGTAGAGAGAATTAGTAAGATTGTCTTAGGAACATGGTTTCTTACAATATGGGTGTGGCGTAAATATGGTCTGTACCGGCTTGGGTCTCTCCCTCGGCCAGAAAGTCCCCGTCTTAAATACCCGCGCCTCAGGTGTTCTAGAAACAGCCTTAGAACATGTAGCTTGTGCTGTCTGCTAACTAAACCAAACTATTATTAGTGATACAGATTATCTGAGATTATGTGAACCGTTTATCTAACCTTATCGCACAAGCTTTTAGAACTATCCTTTTTTTTTCTTTTTTCGTCGGAAAATCTTGTTTTAGAACTATCTGGAAAAGAACTATCAAGAAGAGATACTTCTAGTAACTCTGTATTGTCCAGGGAAAATACGTCGATACAGTGGTACTGCCGTGATGACAATAAAAGAATCATTGAATATATCGCTAAGATACAGGTACCATTTAGAGGAAATAAATAATGTCAGATACTAGCACTTAGCTAAATGGGCTGGGATATGACATAGACTCGAGAGTGTTGTGGAGTGCGGTCGTGGCTGCGTGTGAGGGTAGGGTGGAGATTGCGAGGGGGTTTGCGACGAGGTAGATGTCGACCATCCAGCGTGTGCCGAATGGGGTAGGAGTGGGTATGCCTATGTGTTGGTCGGGGGGTAGGAAGGTGTTCGCGTCGTTGGGAAGGGTGTAGAGGTGATGGGTGTACGGGGAGTCGATGTATTTGGAGTGGCGGTAGGGTGTGTGTTCCCATCGGGGGAGGATGAGGATGGTTGCGCTGGGTGTGTGAAAGGCCGTGAGGTGTGCGCTGGTGATTGCGTGTTCCATGGCGCGGCGCATGCATTCGTGGTCGTATTCTGGGTTGGCGATGTTGGTGCCATGCCATGTGTGTGGTGCATTGCTGCCGCTAGATGAGAAGACTATGTCTTCGGGGTAAAGGGAGTGGTAGGTGTGAGAGTGGAGTGATTTGTTGAGGGGGTCGGAGTAGAGTTTTGTTTGGATGTGGAACGTGTGGCGGAGAGCGGTGAGGAGGCCTTCTCTAGTGGCCCATCTATTACGATTGGTGGTGGCGGGTGTGGGTGAGTGGATTTCTGAACGGGAGCCTAGGCGAATGAGGAGGTGGTAGACCTCCTCTTCGAATGTGTGTTGCGAGAGGTCGGGGCGGAAGAGTTGAAATAGGTGGCGGACGCGGGGGCCGTTAAGGGTGGTGACCGCGCGGCCGTCGGGAGTGCATAGTACGGTGGTGTCGTGTAGTGATGGGTGTGTGTGGATGGCGAATTTACCGGTAGGGAGCATGTCGAAGTCGGGGTGGATGGGGTCGTGGTTGAAAGTGATTAGGGGGTGTGACCAGGGAGGGGGTCCGGGTTCTGGCAGAATGGGTGCGGGGGAGGGGACACAGCCGGAGTTAAATGCGGTGAGGGCGGTGGGGCCGGAGGAGGTCTCACTGATGGTGTCGTGGAGTTGTAGGCATGGTGCCCACTGGACCTCGTGGAGGCGGGTGAGGTCGTGTTGTTGGCCGCGAGCACACCAATCGCATTGCCATGTGGCGGGTTCCCGAGCAGGGCGGCATTAGGAATGGACGGAAAAGTGCGGGCATGTGCGGCAGGTGGAGGTGGGTTCTGTGTGTAGTGGGTCGTGACATATGAAAAAAGCTGCGGGGGAGGGGGTGGGGAGGCATACCGATGCGGGGGTGGAGGAGATGAGGCGGAAGCCGTCGTCGAGTTGGAGTTGCATGTCCCATGCCGTGAGGTGTTCCGGGGCCCATTCAACCATGTACTGAGTTTGGCCGGAGTCTGTGTCCTTGTGTTTGGAAATGATGCGCGTAACGTCGCAGGGGGGGTAGTTGTGGTCTGAGGGGGTGAGGTATTTTGTGTTTATATGTGTGGTGGGTGCAGTGGGGGTGGAGTTTTTGGTGCGGGAGGAGTAGATGCCGGATGAGAGGGTGGGGGGGGAAGCTTGCTTGGGGGTGAGGTTTGTGACGGGGATGCGGTTGTGGACAGTATTGGAGGGTTCGGTAAGGATTGCGGCGAGGAGGCGAATGGGGACTGAAATTGGGGTGGTGGACCCCGTGAGTTTGGAGATAGATTTGCAGGATTTGAGTATGAAGGAGGAGGGGGTGGCGCGGAGTAGGACTTGTGGCCATGTGGTTATATTATTTTTCCAGAGGGGGGTGAGTCGGGGGAGGA
Source organism: Tetraselmis chui (assembly GCA_026401115.1). Lineage (NCBI taxonomy): Eukaryota > Viridiplantae > Chlorophyta > Chlorodendrophyceae > Chlorodendrales > Chlorodendraceae > Tetraselmis > Tetraselmis chui. Next base: position 61,599 of record JAPMLY010001095.1, on the reverse strand, counting down.
GGGAGGCGTGTGTTTTGCGGGGCGAGAAGTCGTAGTAGTCTTGTTTGTATGTGTGAGGGTCTGTGATGTGTGTGGCTTTGTCTCGGAGTGAGGCAAGGAGGGTGTTGTCTTGGGTAGTGAAGTGAGCGCGGAGTGCGGAGGCGATAGGGTTGGTGAGGGAGAGTGGAGGGATGGTGTGGAATAAGGTGCCCGCGTCGCGTTGAGCTCTTACAAAGCACTTGAGTGTGGGTGGGGTGTAGCGGGCTGACATGATTCATTCAGTGGGCAAGTGGGAGTATGTGGTGGAGATGGTGCGGATGTGTGCGCGGGCCATGTGGCCTCGATATCCTGAGTTGTTCATGATTTTATGTAGGTGACAAACAGTGAGTTGGGCTGCGTGGGTTTTGAGGGACGGGAGGCCGTATCCTAGGTCTGAAGTAGGGCGGTGGAGGGCGTTGCGGGGGAGGTTACGTACCGAGGAGACGGCGGAGCGGAGTGCGCGGCATATTTGGCCTTCGAGGGTGTCGAGTTGGGAGTCGGTGAAAAGGCCGAGCTGGAGGGTGAAGTGTTTGCCGATGAGGAGTCCACGGATGACCCTGATTCTGAGGGGTTTTGTTAGTGGGGAAGTGGATAGGGCGGTGATGAGGGATGCGGTAGTACGTTTTAGTTCGTTCCAGTGTTTGGTGAAGGTGAGGGAGGTGTTAAGTTCAACCCCGAGGACGCGGTATGTGTCCGAGGGGCCTATGGAGGGGATGGGGGCCGGGACGGAGTTGATGGTGATGAACTGAGTTTGGAGGCGGGATGCGAGGAGGGCGATGTTGGCAGGGGAGAGGGCGTTGCCTGAGCGCCAAAGGGCGCCGGTGATGCAGCATTTTTGGATGTTGACGGTCATACATGTGTAGGCGCTGAAGAGGGAGAGTTTCCTGAGCTAGATGGCCATGTTGGGGGTCGAGCCCGTGGCGAGCGTGAGGTCGTCGGCGAAGCCGTGTCCTAGGTATGTGGTTGTGGGTTCTGTGGGGTCGACGTTAGTGGCAATAGGGCCCGGGCGATAGCCCCGGCTGCCCACCGTGAGCCATCGAAGGAAGGGTTCAAGGAAGAGGGTGATAAGAAATGGGGAGAGGGTGTCTCCCTGTAAGGTTCCTCGATTGATGTCGATGGAGGGGGTGGGGCCGTGTGGAGTAATGTATTCGGTGGTTGAGACCCCGTAGAGGTGTTCGCATGTGTCGACAAAGGTGGAGGGCATACCGAGTTGACGCATGTGTTTGAGCATGATGCGGTGGATCGTAGAGAAATTGATATTGTTTGCAACAAGTACCGGATGAAACCAGTTGTTGTCTCTAGGTCCTCCCAACTATGCCATGTGGGGAACTTATAAGTCAGGGCTAGACCGTTATCCGCCCATGTCCAACCTCTCAAAATGTTCATGGGGGTTATTACTCCCCCCCCCCGGGGAGTGTGTCAATGCGTGGTGACTTGCGTGTGGGGTGCTAATGCTAATCAGGTGTGGATGTGGGTGCGAGAAGGGTCGGTGCGTCGTGTGGCTGTGCGAAACTTGATGCGGTAGATGAGAAGGAGATGGTGCAACCAATGGACGGTGTGCAAGCGGAGCTGTGCTATGATACGTGATGTGTCGAGTTTAGTTTTGGAGATGAGTTTGTCGGGTGGGTCGGTGCGGAGGGTGAGCAGGGAGGTGAGGCTGGCAATGGTAAACGTGTGGGGTGTGCCTGTGCGACTCATGACTATGGGAGAATGTCAACTTCAATTCCCGGCCAGTGGTAGCGAATGGCATTGGCGCGGGGGGGGGGGGGGGGGGGGTATGTTTGTCGCGAATCATGTGTGCGGTGTGGCACAAGTTGTGGGTCGTGCGATATTTCGATTCCCCTATGTGAACCTTTTTGATCGAGGAGTACCTTCGGCGTCTCTTCGTGTGACCGACAAATCGAGGTTCGAGGAGCTAGATGATGTCAGGTTTGTGTGCCGGGGGTCGCAACACCGAGGGGAGTATCCCGTCATGGAGGATGGAAGGGCAGGATGTGAGGGAGTCGGTCGAGAGACCTTCGTCAGCAGCAACTAGGCGGGTGGGCATGTGGGTGGGGTGGGGGGGTGACAGTCAAGGGGGTGTGGATGAGTGTGGGCGATGCTAATGTTTTGATGGGTTTGTTACCGAAGTCCGCCGTGATGGTCTCCCAACGGCATCCGTTTTGTCGCTCACGAAGGGAGAGGAGGAGTTGTAGCAAGTTGTTGTGGCGGTCATGTCTTAGGCCGGACATGGTGGGGCAGTTACCGGCCATGTGGCCGTTGCAGATGAATTGACCACACATGGGGCAGCGTAGGGTGGGGTTGTGGGTGAGGAGGTGGGTATTGTGCACACCCCACATGAATTCTTGCTTGTGAGTGAAATGGGCGTTGGTGAGTGATGAGTGTTTTTTGTGTAAGGTGAAGTCGGCCCCATCCTCCGCGGCGCGGGCGAGGAGGGCACCGTGTTTGGTGGTTTATGAGAGGGGTTTGTGTGTGTGTGTGTGTGTGTGTGTGTGTGTGTGTGTGTGTGTGTGTGTGTGTGTGTGTGTGTGTGTGTGTGTGTGTAGGTGTTGTTTATGTGTGCGTAAGCTTTGAGGTTGGTGTACATGTAGGGTATGGGTTCTCCAAGGGTCTGGGATATGAGAGCGTATGGCCAGGTCCAATGGCCTATCTATACGTCCGAACCCGTTGAGTATTTGTATCGGATGGGTGCCCGTCCGCAACTTGGTTAGCGAGGGAGTCACCAAGGTCATTACCGAGCGAGTGGTTGTGTGCTTTGATATATTGCCTAGGTGGGAGCGAATACATGAGTTGCATCGAGTTTTGAGGGTGTGTGTGATGGATTCGAGAGTGTCACGGTGAATGTTGTGTCGGTCGGCGGAGGGGCAGTTAAGGTATCCTTGGATAAGGCGGAGGGAGCACAAACTATCTGTGAGGAGGTGGGTGTGGCCTAGTTGTAGGCCGACATCGATGCCCACGAGTTCTGCACGGTTGATTGTGTGAGAGGGGGGTGGAGGTCACCATAATTTTGACGCGTGTGTCCAAGGCGGGGTAGGTGGCAGCCGCACCAAGGGGGGAGGACCCTCCCTTCTTGGAGCCGTCGGTATACACAAAGCCATGCTTGTTCCAAGCAAGGACTCCGCAGGTGGGGGATTATATTAGTGATGAGCGTTTTGGGGGTGGGTAGATGAGGGGGTGGGTGGGGTTGAGGGGTCAGTGGTAGATGCCAGAGGAGTGTGGAGAGTCGTGGGTGAAGCGGGGCGGGGGTGGAGTGTTGATGGAAGGGGTTCGGGAGGTGTGTGTCGTATATGGATTCGAGGGTGCTGTGGAGGGCGGTCATGGCTGTGTGGGAGGGCAGATAGGATAGGGCGAGGGGGTTGGCGACGAGATAGATGTCCACCATCCAGCGTGTGCCGAATGGTGTGGGGGTGAGGGTGCATGTGTTCTTGTCCGGGGGTAGGAAGGTGTTTGCATCGTTGGAGAGTGTGTATAGGTGGTGCGTGTATGGTGAGGTGATGTATTTGGAGTGGCGGTATGGTGTGTGTTCCCAACGGGGGAGAATGAGGATGGTGGTGCTGGGGTGGTGCGTGGCTGTGTAGTGGGCGCTAGTGATTGCGTGTTCCATGGCACGTCGCATGCATTCATGGTTGTATTCCGGGTTAGCGATGTTAGTGCCATGCCATGTGTGGGGTGCGTTACTGCCGTTGGATGAAAAGACGGCGTCTTCTGGGTAGAGAGAGTGTTAGGTGTGTGAGTGCAAAGATTTGTTGAGGGGGTATGAGCGAGCTGGCAGCAACAGTTCCTTAGAGGGCTAGCCAGGCTGTGCAGCAGATCATCGTGGCTGGCGTGGCCTGTAGCGGGGCGATATTTTCCTCTGCACAAAAAATAAAAAACTGTCTAATTGCGCTCTGGTAGCTCGAGTACGTAGAGGGCGCTAGCGAGTTGCTGAGTAGGGTAACCGCCGTAACCCCGAGCTTATCCGATCCTAGGAGGTCTTGAAATGTTTCAGCTAGATCGGATGACCAGGGCGACTGTGCTGCTTCACGGCGTAAGCCGTAGCGCGGCGGTCCTGTACGCAGAGGAGGGACGGGCTGTACAGGCGTATTTAATTGGTCCGGGCGTAGCGCCCGGCCAATCGCACCGCGTCGAATGTAGAGCCAAGAGGGGGTGATAGCCGAAAGGTCACGATGCTCCACGCGGGAGGTCCGACCCCTTCGCGCTTGCCTAGCCTGCCGGGGAAGAACATGTCGGCGGACGCTGGGAAGTGCACGGTCTCGGTGGCCAAGCGGGCGAACGCGTGGTACCACGTTTTGTTTCGCCAGTAGGGGGCGATGACAGTCGCCGCGGCTTGAGCTTGGTCGAGTTTTGCGGCGAGCGCTGGGAGGGCAGACCATGGGGGGTTGCAGTAGTTGTTCTCGCGTCTCCACGCTGCGTCGGGGAGGTGCAGGCAGTCGATGTCCTCGCAAAGGGGGTCGCGCCAGCGGGCGTTGAAGCGTGGCAGTTGCGCGTTGAGCATAGATGCGAAACGGTCGATCGTATGTGGGCCCCACCGGCTCTGAAAGTGGTCGAAGAGTCGTGGGTTCAGTTTAAGGCTAGGGATCAGCCATCGATGCATCGTCGATAGTATCATCATCAACTGGTGATAGTGCCATCGATGAGATAGGTTACGACATCGACATCGACACGATGGCAGTAGTGCTCGCATCAATACCATCAATTATCAAAACAATAATAAAATATTGATTATTTATTGATATATCGTCCCAAATATCGATACATCGGCGATAATATCGGCTTAAATTGCCATCGATGTCAGCATCTCAAACTATCAACGCCATCAACATCGACAATCCAAGATATCAATACCATCAACATCGACGTTGCAAAATATCATTACCATCAACATCGACAAAATTCACTTGATCCCTAGCTTTAGTTCAGTTGCCAGTCTTCGGAGTCCGTCTCGCGGCTGAGCGTGTCGGCCCAGACGTTGGCGGCCGACCGGATGTAGCGTGGGCGGATGTGGATGTCGTTGGTGTCGAGTAGGAACCACAACCGCCGTAGCTCGGCCATCATGACGGGCGACCGGGATGTTAGCTTGGTTAGGGCGGCGACCACGGCAGTGTTGTCCTCGTGGAGGAGGACTTGTCGTCCTTGGAGTTGCGGTAGAAAGGATTCGACCGCGTGCCGGACCGCTCGAAGCCCCTTCCACGTAATGTGTTGGAGGCGGTCGGGGGCGCTCCAAAACCCGCGGGCTTGGTAATTGGCGTCCTCGTTGAGGACGGCCCCCCATCCGTAGTCGCTCGAGTCGGCGTGCAAATAGGCGGTCTCGATGGGCTTGTAGATTGACCGGCCGTTGTGTTGGGAGGGTACCGTGCGCCACCACTCGAGGTCGCGTCGAAGTTGGTGGGTGAGGCGCACGCGGCCCCCCCAACCGGTACGGGTAGCCAAGACGTTGTGGAGCTCGCGCAAAAAGAATCGCGCGGGCGGGATGGCGAGATAGAGAAATTGCGCTTTTCCCGCGAAGGCTGCGAGTTGCCGTGTGGGTAGCCATCGTGCGTCGGACGCTGCTCGCCCGAGCAAGGACGAAGCGTGTTGTGCGAGGTGTTGCAGTTTTGCGGGTGGGGCGCGAAATTCTCCGCGTTGTAAATCCACCGTGAGGCCTAGGTGGTCGCCGACTTGCGTTGGCGTCCACACACCTTTCTTGGGGTTGCGTTGTAGGCCGAGGCTGTTTAGCAGGGCTTGGACGCGCTGCCGAAGTAGTAGTGCCTCGTCGTAGGAATCCGCCAAGAAGAGGAAGTCGTCCATGTAGGGGAGGAGTCGGATTCCTCGCCATCGCGCGTTCCGGAGGAAGCGCTTGGACGGGCGGCGTAGGCCGGCCGGTGTAGATGCGGGCGTGGGAGGTGGTGGGCGGCGTAGGTGGTTCGTAAACACTTGCGTGAGCTTGCAAAAGTAGTAGGCGGAGCCCGACCACCCCATGGGGAGGCACGCGAGGCGCCACAAGGTGCCGCGGTAGTTGACCGTGAAGTAGTCGCGGTCCTCCTCCCGGATGCCAAGGGTGTAGTACCCATCGGTGAGGTCGAGTAAGACGAAGTAGTCCCCCGGTCGAGATAGATGGCGGAGGTGCTTGAGGGTCTCGGAAGTCATGTTGAAGATTGAGCACTAGCGGTTGAGTTCTCGAAGGTCGATAATCAAGCGCCATTGGTTGCATCCGGGTTTGGGCACTAAGAACATCCGGGAAACGTAGCGGGGGTTCGTGGAGCGCTCCCATGCGCCGCAAGCCTCGAAGCGTGGGAGTTCCGAGCTGAGAAACTCGAGTTGGTCGGGTGTGGCGTCTAGCATAGAGATGCCGTGGTTGAACGGCTTGGGACGTAGGCCGTGCTTGAACTTCACACGTACGCCGAGGCGGATCCAGCTTAGGACTTGGCCGCTCGCGCCGATGCGCTCCCACTCCCGCCATTTTCGACGTACGCGGTGGCGCATGTAGGAAGACGTCGGGGAGCAGGAATCGGCGCGGCGGGCCACACCATCATTTCTTGCTTGGGGGTTTAGTCGAGTCGGTCGGCTTGGGGGAGGGGCTGGCTCGTGCCGCGGCTGCTGCTGCAGCAGCGGCCTTGCGTTTGTCGGCGGCGGCTTTGCGGGTGCGAGCGTCGGGGCCGGTGGGCTTGTCCGGCGTGATCTTCGCGAAAGCGGCGCCGGCGGCGGCCTTGCTCGCGGCGTGTAAGCTGACCTCGAGCGTGCGGTCGACGAAAGCTTGGCGTAGCGCGTCCAATGGGCCGGAGACCGCGGTAGGACGCGGTCGGCAAAAGCGCTCGTGTGCCAATTCGGCAAACACGCAGTCCGCATCTGTGCTCGCTTGTCCGCCCTTGGTGAGGCGGAGGAAGCCCAATCTAGTACGGGCGGCCTCCTCCGTAGCTGTGTGGGTGCGATGACCCGCTCGGATGAGGGCAATCGCTGCCGCTTGCTCTGTAGGTAGAGGTGGGCCGTGCGACAACGTGTCCAAAGCCTCGCCAATTGCCGCGTTGGCGCAACTGTCGAAGAAGGCATAGCACCCGATGTGTAGGTATTCGTCGTACGCCGCTTGGGTGCGTTTGTCGCTTAGAGCTCGGGCGGTGTCGTGTTTGAGAGTCCACAGACGTGGCTCCTCGACGTCGCGAGGGGGACGTTCGAGGCCGGCCGGGATGACTTCGCCGTGGTAGGTGAAGTCGACGAATTCGGCCGCGGAGGGGTCGGGTTCGTCGTCAAGCAGGTCGATAGGTGGCTCAGGGGCCGCCGTACCACCCTCCGTCGCTGTCGCGTCGGCGGGAATGGACTGCTGTTGATCAGTAGTTGCAGGAGTGGCTGTCGTCTTCTGAAGCTGGGCGAGTAAGGCAGCGTTAGCCGCCAAAAACTGCTCAGTAATCCGTTGTTCCGATGCCAAAACTGCCGTACGAATCTGTTCGGCTGTGCGTTGTTCGAGTGAGGTAGCGTGAGGGTCGGCCGCTGCGGCGGATGTAGACTGCTCAGGCTGCATGTTGGGGAACTGCGTAGCTGAACGAGGGGAAGTGTCGCGTGACGCTCGAGTGCGCATGGGACGAAAGGTAAAAGTGACACCCTGCTCGACTACGAGAGTCGAGACTGCATTCGCGCGAAGCCTAGATTGGCTGAGCGCGAAAGCAGAGAGTGCCTAGGCTCGTGGCTAGCTACGGCTTATAAGGCACGGGCTAGCTAGAGCTGGCCGTTGGGGAAGTCGTTGGCCGTTGGCTGCGTCTAACTGATCGGGCAAGGTGGTTGCCCTGCAGGTGAGACGCGCCGATATTAACGGTAACATTAACCGCTAGAGTTACTGTCCCGTACACATGATATTGGATATGCAAACCTCTAGATTCAAATCAATCTGACCATAAATAAATAATTCGCGAAGCGATACGAGCTATGTCGATGCAGGAAATATATACAGGATCTCATCTTTCGCGGATGGTGGCTAAGTTCATCCAAGAACCGGCCTTAAACTGTGTACAAGTAAGAGACAAGCAAGGAGGGAATATATACAGGAGGTAGAAAATATAATCGAGAATACATACCTCCAATTCGGAATAGGGGGAGGAATAGAATATACTCGTCTCCCACTCCCTGGCAGCCTTGCATTGGGAGCTAAGCATGGCAAACCTGATGCGGACCTCCGCACTTCTGCTTAGCTTGGCACGCCTTCGGTTAAGTCGATCCTTGATACCTTGACTACTATCCCTTCGTCATGGAGGATGGGGGCCGGTTGGCGCCGATGGCGGCTGAGTTTGTTGATCGCTTGGCTATTTTGGTGGTTGTTCGTCGCTTCCTTGGCATGGGTGCCGCTGATTCTCGTTCCTTGCGCTATGACAATTATGTCCGTTCAGGCGCCCGCCGGCGGCGCAGCGGCGGCGGCCCCGGAGGGGGGTGCGCTCGCAGGCCCGTCGGCATCCCCTCACCTCCCCGTGGTGGGCGCTGGAAACCCCGTAGCCGTGCCAGGCCTGGCATGGTAGGGGGCTAAGAGGGCCGACAGCTCGATCCGCGGGATCAGCAGCTATCGGGAAAGCCCTGCACAGGGGGCTTTTGAATAAAATAATTTCTGTGCGATACCGGCGCCAAGATCTCCCGCTCGGCCCGTCCGATATGTTTTTGGCATACAGATACTCCTAGATACACCCTTACTTTGAGGGGTGGGACCTGTACTTCAGGAGCGTTTGATTGCGAGGAGGGTACGGCCGGATCTGCGGTGGGGGGTGGGTGTTGGAGCTGGAGGTGGCCAGCCGGGAAGTAGCGCCAGGAAAGGGCGCTCGCTAGCCGCCGACCAGCCCTGTGCCGGTCGACACTTCTCAGGGGGGGAAGCAAGACCTGGAACAGGCCGGTGGCCGGTCGCAGGCGGAAAAGCGGCTATGTGAGGCGGCGGAGATCCTCTGGATCAGCCGCCGCCGGAAAGCCCTGTACGGAGGGCTTTTTTGGAAAATTAAAATAATGTCCGTACCCGGCGTCGAGCTAGTTGGGGAGCAGCACCAGGGTAGGGCGCTCACTAGCGAGCCGCCACGCCGACAGGATACATCTCCCGAGGGGGGAGGAGTAGGCTTGGGTGGCAAGGAGGTCTGTCGCGAAGGACGGAGCGACAAGATCTGGCGACGACGACCCTCCGGGTCGGCGCCGCCGGAAAACCCCGTACGGAGGGTTTTGACTAATTTCCGTGCACCCGCGGCCCGACGGATCCGGCTACGGCGACCTGACCCCCCCCCCCCCCCCCCTCCTCGATACCCACTACCGGATAGACGAGACCCTTGCGGGGGGGGCCGGGTGAGCGCGGAGGCCCCTGTTTCAACAAAGTCTGCTAGGTGGACGCGCATCAGAGGGGGGGAGGGTACGGACGCAGGCCGGACTACCAGACAGGTACCCGGGTACCAGACAGAGAAAAAACCGGGGAAATGAGCGGGGAAAATTCAGGTGCGGAGGCAGGAGTGCCCATTTTTTCTATGTCTATGTGTCTCGGTCCCCCCCACCTGCCCTCGAGGTGACGGGGGACCTCGACAAGGAGGACCGTCGCGTCGGCGGATGCGGCGGAGACCTTGGCGGGGCTTACGGGATGCGACGGCGGGATCGACGAGCGACCGCGCGAGGAGGGGTTTTTTGCCAGCCTTTCCCCTCCTATCTTCGGCAAGACCGAAGTCACGCGGGAGCTAGATTAGGCTGGCCCGTCGTCCCTCCCGAACGCCGACCGGCCTCGGCCGGTCGGCACCCCGGTTCCGTGGGAGCGGGCCGAGCATCGTGAAGGTCGAGCAGCAGTTTAGTTTTGCATTTCTCGACAAGTGGATTTATTTTTAGATCTGTTTTTCTTGATTACAAAATTATTACGCTTTTACTGCTTAGGCGGGGGGACTGTGGCAATTACTGCGGCTGCTTACAGTTTTATAACTCCCGAGGAACGTCGACACACAGTGAAGCTAGGTGTGTCGATAGGTGTACCTGGTCGAAGAGATCCGGGCCCAACTTGCTAATAAGTCATGTATGGCGAAGTATAGTGGCCCGAGAGACAGCAGTCGGTCCAGTTTGCCGGCACATGTTGTTAACAATTTCAATTTCAATTTCAATATGTCCGTTCGCAACATTTTGTTCGTCGATCTACTTTTGTTCCGTTTCAGCGTTTTTGGGGGATTTGCGACGTGAATTCATGCAACGTCTTTCTGCTGCTCTTCATGGCACTCTAGGTTCCTATCACCGCGACGCTTTTCAGGAGGGCAGTGCCGATGCTCTGGCATGCCTTCCTGTTCCTCGGGCTTAGGTTTTTTCCTCTTTTTTTTTTTTTATTTTTTTGCTTGAGTTGGTGGCCTCCACTGCTTTTTTTCTTGTAAAAAAGTTTTTTGAAATAGAAGGTATAGAAATTCAAGTAATGTACATGGACTGGCTCAAGAAATCGATAAACGTACTGTTATACGTAAAACGTACTATACCGTACAGCGACATGGTCACGTGTGCGTTATTTGGCTATTCCACTTACTAGTAAGCAGCCTTATTTATTTGTGCCCTTGCAGTTTGGAGCACTACGATAAATGTTGTACTCTGTTTTCAAGCAGGAACACTTGCTTGCTGTTGCTGTTCCTCTACAGTGCCCTCTTCTGCCGCCGAACGAGACGTGTGTCTTACTAACGGGTCTTCCACCCTCTCCTCGGTATCATTCCACATGTGGCTGTCACGGTTCACAGGATTACGCGTGGGTCTATCACATTGCGCCGTCCTCGTTCCGGCTAGGGGGCTGTCAGGAGTCGGAGGCGTCGCTGGTGCTTCGTATTCGACTTCCACCACCTCCGCAGTGGACCAGCCTAACGCAGACCAGGATCACACCGATACAAGGAAGGTCTTGTCCGATATTTATCAAGATCTGGAGCACGCCCTTGATCACGTATGGTGAAAAAAGCCGCGACGTTACCTTCGGACCGTGGTTGTCCCAAAGTATTGTGTCGCCTTTTGCTTTTCATCGTCGCCCACACATCCGACACTGACTACCCTCGACCCCAACCTGCTCCCTCATAACAGGCTGTCCTAGTTCAATCCTCGGCAGAACAGGTACTCGTATGTCGGGGCCTTTAATAGCTAAGCCCATGGCATGAAACTGCTGTACCCAATTAATCATGTTTTTGTCCCTATTTTTTGCGGCCCCGGGATATGGAATCCCCGGTTTTTTGTCTTCTAACAGATCGCGGCTTCCGACATCGACTACGACGTTTCACCCCCCCCCCCCCCCCCCCCCCCCCCGGTCCCGCACAGACACGTATACATACGCTCTCTTTTTCCGCTCTGGAATGTTTCTGTTCTTTCTAAGATTAGCTGCGCTACCTATATCAGGCTTATCTGGAGCACGATCCTTCGGAACGGGGGCCCAAGCACGAGTACGTACGGCGCTACCAGACCTTCGCCAGGTAGTCTATCTCTGTTCCGCCTCAAAGAAGTCTCTCTCTCTCTCTCTCTCTCTCTCACACAAACACACACACAAGCATTTCGTCCTTGGTCACTAAAACCTCCAATACAGAGCTCCTCTCCAGACACACACTCAGTCTGTTTTCTCTCTCTCTCTCAGCCACGTACGCAAAATAACCTCTACCTTTCTAATGAAAGGTAATACCCCAATTAAGCGGTCGTGGTTCTTACCTTCGAATTGTATCTGAAATATAATCACCCCACGAGCGTGTTAGGGTCGGGAGTCTAGTATTTGTATTCGCACTACCGTCCGTTTCTTTTATCCGTCGTGTATTCGTCTGTTGGTTACTTCGCGGTGGGCGATGGTGGGTTTGAGTGGTGATTCTGGCGTGGTTGCTCTCACCAGGCAACGCCTGGAAGCTGGGTTGCAGCGGTATGATCAGGCACTGGTGGGCGACGTACAGCTCCCGTCGGCGCTCCGCCTGTTGGCCGCGGACTCGATGTTGGAGAGGGATAGAATAGCGCGGAGTCTGAACGCCCCGCACAAGCCGGATTGTCCCACGCCGCACAACTGCACCTGTCTCGACCCTGCCGCGCTCGAGCAGCTCCAGCTGCGGGCTTCGTGAGTTGGGAGGGTTGTTGTCATTATGTAAACTAGGGAAGTAGCGCGGCGGGGAGCACACGGTGCGTCGTTGTCTGGTTTGCTCGACATATACATATTCGTGCTGCTATCTGTCTGTGTACAGTGCATCAAGAGCGGATTATCATTTCACTACGCCGGCGACGATTTCACCACACAACTTGACACACACACACACACATCTATCACAAATCGTTTTGACTCAATCCTAAATTTTCCTTTTGTGAATAGTTATAACGCTGTGGTTTCTCTTCTGTGTACGCTACTGTTCAGGCAATACCTCGTTGACGGCATTCTCAAGTACGAGGCAGCGGTGGCGTCCATGGGGAAGGAGGCGGTGGGGGGGTTTACACCGAAGCCGCGTGCCAACCAGCTGGCGGTAGTTCTGGCGGACTCTATGCTCGCCAAGGATAAGATAGACCAGGCGCTGAGCAAACCCCACGAAATTTCTTGCCTTACATTCACGCGTGAGCCCTTCTGACACGCGCAACGCCCATTCGGCCTCCTGCACTGCGTCTTCCATCTGTCGATCGTGCTTGGATAGAACAGTTATCGCTTTCGAATCGCCGATTCAATTGGAAAGCGAGACAGCACTGCTTCGCTTAGTTTAAGTCGCCGATGTAAAGTAATTAGTAACAGCCACTACTAGATTGGAAATGCTATGTTTGAGTTTTGCTGATATTTTCAGCATCTCTTCTTTTCAAGTGATTCGTGTGTGATTTGAGTGTGCGTTTCGCAGACAAAGGGGCACAGTTTCTATTGAATCAGCGCAACCCACTCATTCTATATCTAACACCACCCTTTGACAGCAGGAGACAGTCGCACCCGGGTGCTGGAATCCTCATTTTGCACTGCCCACATTTCTTTGACTCAAGTCGCTTCCACCACAACCTCACCCTTTCCTGGATGACTGACTCTTGTACACCCCAATAGTGCTGCCCTTCTTCACCCAATCCTCGGAGATCCTGGCGTACCTGCGGAAACACAAGCCAACCCGGCACCGCTGCTGGTAAGGATGAGCGAGATGTGCGGCACGCACAATCACGGTACTCCGCATGATTGGCCGTGCAGATCAGAATTCCGACTCGGCCGCGCTACCAAAAACACATATGGTCTAGATATGCCCGAATTCCAAGAAGCTGAGATTTCGTGAGCAAAGCAATCGATAAAAGAATAATGGTGGGGATCGCATCCTTTGGTGTGTCACAGTGAAAGCTATCTCAGCAACAGCACTCTTGCGCATCCAAATACCTTTCCGATCCACTTCTCAAGAAATCCTTCGGAAGCGAGAAGCACCAACATTGAGGAGGGGGGGAGGGGGTGGCTCACCGGATAGACTCTCGCCTAAAGGTGTAGCTGATGTGGATCTCGCCGTCTCTGGACTGTATCACGGAGGGGTAGCTGTACTCTCCATGCATCTCATCGTAGTCCGCCTCCTGCTCGCCACTATCCTGGCTGAAAAACGGCAGTCCATTGCAATAGACACGTAAGCACAACCGGCGTTGATGTGTGACTTGCAGCAGAGTGGGCTACCACCGGTCACAAAAGGTAGCGAGTGGGGGCTGAGAGGGGGCGGCGGGGGCTCACGCGGGCTCCAGGTCACGCAGGTGTGGCCAAGTGTCGCCCTCGTCCGGACTCAGCCCCACCGTCAGTGGGAAGCGAGCATCCGAGCCCTGTGAAAACAACATGGGGAAGAAAAGGGCAGAGCGGGGCGTGGTGGCTCAGCCCATATAACACGAGTGGAATGACGTATTTTCAACGGGCAGCGGAATCCGCAGCTTCAAAACAAAACCGACTGCTCAAATGAAAGATGCCAAAATCCCGGCGTTAATGGAACATATGTGTATTTCAAACGTTTTGTTTGCAGACGATGATGGCAGGGAGGAAAAATGCCAATGGGGTTCGAAGGCACACATGAAAAGCCAAAATGTGAATATTGTCGTCCTGGAACCTTCCAAGATGCGTAACCTTGTAAGCTAATGTTCATATGTGTACAGATGATAAAGGTCTGGTTCACTTTTGAATGTTGATGGAATCTGGAGCGATACACCCATGGCATTCGTTCTAGGGAACAAGGACTGTCGACACAACACCACACCACAAAGGAAATGTAGAGGACACAATATCGAAGAGATTGGGGGGAAGCAACGCGAGACATGCCGAATCGCACCTGATAGTTGTTGAACACCATGATGACCGTCCCGCTCCGAAGCATAGTGGCCTGATAAAAAAGACATGCCGTGAGGTTGGCGCCCTCCATAACCCCCACCCCCCTCTCTCTCCCAGCATAATTAAAGATAATGAATTAAACTCGTCAGTCGGCATGGCTCACCTGGATGCCAGAGTTGTTGTTTGGCAGCTTGGTGGCAACAGGGTGGCTCCATGTAAAGCCGTCATCAGAGGAGTCAGAGGTGTAGATGAAATCCGCGTCCCGACTCCTGAGCAGCCCAAAAACCACATCCGTGCCCAAACGACATACTTTACAAAACATTGACAAGAAAGTCAAAAGCAACCACAAGCAACATCGTTTCACTAGCCCAGCCTGAGACTCGTCACGTCGCACCTGAACCAGGCGCGCAGAATCCCCGACCTGAGGCGCACCACAGTCGGCTGCACGCAGCGCCCCATCGTCCCATCCATCACATACTCCGTCCAGCTCTTGCCGCCGTCGCTGCTGCGCTGCACGGTGGAGTACTGCGTCGCATGCCCCAGGAAACCGTCCGGGGTGTAGTACATCGGCAGCAGCCTGTGGGTGACGAAGGGCAGCAGCGATAACAGCAGGAAACAGGGCACAGCTTATGTGAAGGGTGAGCGCCTTCGCAGCGAATGCAACTCAAACATGGAACCTAACTACAAGCTGGACACAGCCAAGCCTCACCATTCCTTTCCGTTCTTGGACCTAAGCAGCTGGTTCTTCACAAACGCACCTTCCTTTGTGAACAAAGTCTGCGGCAGCACACGGAGGCACGCAACAAGAATTAAGACAGCACAGTAACATTACTCTCTATCTTTGGCGAATCCGATAGATTCCACATTACCTCAAAATGCTCATGGTTCCGTTCCTCTCCAGACAATGGGACAGCTCACAAAAAAAAAACACCCGCACACGCACAAGGACTGTGTGTGTGTGTGTGTGTGTGTGTGTGTGTGTGTGTGTGTGTGTGTGTGTGTGTGTGTGTGTGTATAGACCCTGAGTACCAATCCCTCCCCTACATACTTCCGCAGTGCTGCTGGCCCCCACCTTTGGCGTTTCCCACGATTTGCCGCCATCGTGAGACTCTACAATTCGCACCTCCGCCGTCCCCTGCCCCATGAACGCCTCCTGCGACCACCCGAAAAAGCACAGAGACATAACTCGAGGGTAGGCAGCCAGAGGGAGGCAAGGAGTATGTACTTCACGAGCCATGCATCACCTGAGAGGTGTGCAGCAGCCGGACGACATTCTCACTTGGCTCATAGAACGTGACCGGGTTTTGTGCACTCCGCATCCTCTCTGAACTGGCCAGGATGGGCTTGGTCCACTGCACCGCACCCGGCGGCAAAGTGGAGGACACAATGCCCACGCCATCCCCACCCTCATCCCCGCCGCTGAACCAAACAAGCAGCAGCGTGCCGTCGGGCAGCTCCAAAAGGTTGCTGGCATGGGAAGCACCAAAGATGGGGCGCATGATGCTATCGATGCGGCCGTTGGGCATTTTGTGAAGCACCCCGTCCATCCTGATCGGCGTGTCAAAGTAGTTGCCTACAAGACACCCACCAGCATGACCACTTTGCTGTATTCCCTCACGCAAAGAACCAAAAAGAAGTATCCCTAAAACAACATATAAATATAAATACATGTATCTATATAAAAAATACATCTCGTCACTGTAGTCACAGCCGAGTTGGCTCGTACTTGGTAGAAGGGTTGGGGAGCTGCTTTAATGGTTGGCTCAGGAGGCCACATAGTAAGAATGTTGGAAGGTGGGAAGTGGGGAGGCTGGTCAAAGTTGGAAGGTGGCGCGGCTGTTTAAGTACCTCCAGTGGTTGTGAGCTCGTCACCCAGCCCTACGAGATTTGACGGACTGAGATTACGGTAGCTTCCTGACGCCACCGAGTCTGCCGAGGATCCAGACAAAGCAACACAGAAGGAAGAGTCACGCTAAGCCCACAAGCATAGCACCTTCTCTACCGGAACGAGAATACACGCAGAATGACTCCGTCCGAAACACGTCGTTATGAAGGGGCGGAAAGCAATTCTGGACTGCGTTTTTCTGTCTCGTGTTAGGAGCATGCGACGCTACGGACTGTTCACGGTGTAGGGTGTGAGGCCTGGGCGGAAGATAGACTGGCAGTCAGTTTGTAAGAGGGTCAATGCCAGCCGCACCCGCTGTGATGGCCGACCCCCACGACCAAGAGTACCAAAGCGCGCCGACACCAACAGACAAACCTATAAGCACACACAACCGCCTAGGCATCCTTCCGCTCGGCACGGCCTTCTACTGCCACAGCCGTGTACGGTACGGGTAGCGGCGCGGCGAAATAGAGCCTCTAACGAAGCGCGGTTCCGCCAGTCAACTGCCCGACAAGATGGTGTTCTCACTGCGGGCCGCGCGCTTGAACGCGCGCGGAGGGTTATTTGGAGAGCCGAGCAGCAAGAGCGGAGCAGTTACCCTCTCGTCTGATTTATTTTTTTTGCGCGCGCGCCCGGAATATGGGACTGGCAGGTAAGCCCGCACACTCAACCTCTACAGGCGGCGTTTGGCAAGCACGACCGACGAGTGGGGTTAGCGCAGTACGGTACGGTTCTCGTACAATGGTACTTAATGCACTCACACGAGCGTCGCCTACCCGGGAGCATGATCGATGATGAGTTGAGGTTTGTTTCGAACTTCTGCTCTCAGTCATGCTTGCAAAACGCCGCCTGTAGAGGGTGCCGGTGCGGGTTCCCTGCCAGTCCCATATCCCGGGGGCGCAAAAAAAAAAAAAAAAAAAAAAAACGACCGACGAGAATGGAAGTTCAAAATGCAAATATTTCTTACAAGAAAAAGCATTGGAGGCCACCAAGCAAAAAGAAGTAGAAGTTCAAAACCAACCTCAAATTCATCATCGATCATGCTCCCGGCTAGGCGACGCTCGTATGAGTGCACAACGTACCATTGCACGAGAACCGCACCGTACTGCACTAACCCCACATCGAGGCAAGTGTTGGAGTTTCACAAACTGATAACCTTCTAATAAGAATGAATGTAGTTCCGGCACTGACCCCTCGTCTAATAGCGGAGCCCCGGAGCGGAGGACGCATGGGAGCAAGGCTTGCTTACAGAAAAGAAGGTTAGTATTGCATGTGTGGCAGTTTGCCTCCTTCTAACTTCAAACACAAATAAACTTTGCATATGGAAGTGCATGTGTATGCACTCCTACATATGAGGAAGTGATTCATGATATCTTTAAAGAGTGATAGTCAATGTAATCAAAAAGAGAAATTGTGATGGTGCGTGTCACCTCCCTCCACTCTCTAGATAGAGAGATGCATTGATTTAAAATGACACTAATGCATGGACGCATTGACTAAATAGGACAATGGCGCCCGCCGGCGGCGCAGCGGCGGCGGCCCTGGAGGGGGGTGCGGACGCAGGCCTGTCGGCACCTACCTCTACCTCCACGCGGTGGGCGTTAGTAACCATGTACCCGTGCCATGCTTGGTAGGGGGCGGTAGGGGGCTAAACGAGGTACCGGCAGATGCGATCCGCGGGATCAACACTTGTCGGGAAGCCATGTACGGACAACGGAGGGTTTTGAAAATCATAATATATCCATGTTGTGCGCGAGGTGGAGGATGCTGGCCATCACCTCATCAGCCGACAGTAGGTAGTTTGTGTCAAATGCGTTGATGACGCACCGTTTAGCTTGACCGTGTGGGCCGCTGCTAGAAATACCGCACATCATGAGGAGGCCGAGGTTGTGGGGGTGGATGGCAGCGGAGCCATCAACCATTTGGCATGTCTCGTTGTAGTCATCAAAGGTCTGGCGCATGTAGTGGACATAGTCACTGAGTGACTGGCCATGGCGCTGTCTGACCATCAGGTTATCCAAGAGGTACATGGAGCGAGCAAAAGACCGACAGTCGAGGCGTTCACACAGAATGTCCCACGCAGCAGCGGCGCAGTCAGGGAGGGCCGAAGAAACGCATTTCATCACCTGGTCAGCGCGCTGATTCGCATGGAGGAGCAACATATAGGCGTAGTGTTGCGCTTGTTCGTCCAGCCAGACGTCAGAGTCGCGGATGGCCAGCTGCGGAATGAGATATGCGGTCTTGATGGAGAGGAAATTAAGGAAGGTCCTCTTCCACTGTTTAAAGTCCGTGGTCGGGCCCATAATGGGGACCGACATCTTCATGGACCGGTTGAGGGTGTCCTTGTCGAAGCCGGGGGCTTCGTGTGCCGCTCGGCCGATGACAACCGGGTCAATGGTGGGGCGACGACCGCCACGAGTGGTGTGGCCGCCACGCTGGGCTGGGGGAGAATGCCGTCCATGGAAGGGAGGAGGTGGACCACCGGGAAAGGGAGAGTGGCCGGCCATGGTATGCGGCGGGCCGTACGGGTGCGGGTGGCCACGGGAGGGGGGGACGAGGTGGGGGCGCGCCTCCGGGAAGAGAGGTCCGGGGCTTTGAAGGGTATATCCGGCGGGGGGGTATGGTGGGGGTGCTGGGAGGGGTTTCAACGGTAGCTCGTGACGCGAGGGCTCGCGGTGCGCATCGGGACGGCGTCGTGCGACGGTGGGGTCGCCAACATGAGCTGCAGCGGTAGCTGCGGCGATGGCCGTTTGTGCGTCCGGATGGGCGTAGCCAAGCAGGGGGAGGGTGTGCACGTCGTGGCCGTCTCGAGAGGGTTCGAGCTGCGCAGCGCGACGGCGCTGAGCGACAGGGGTGTCGGTATTAGCAGCCGCAGAAGCACCAGCAGCAGCAGAAGTGTCGGCCGACTGCGCGTCCAGGCGGGCGGTAAGGAGCGCCATTTGCTCCAAGACGAGCGCGAGAGTACCAAGGGTGCAAACGAGAGTGCTTTGCTGAGAGCCGAGGTCATGGGAAGCATGAGGCGAAACGGGCGGAGAGTAGGCATGGCGAGTTTTTGGCGCCATTTCGACAGAGGGCGAAAAAGAAAGAGCAGAATAAAAAACAGGCAGCGGTAAAACCCGCTAGCCGGACTTGTGCCTAATAGTGGTTTCAGAGAGACGGCATGATGCCCGCCGACCCCTCGGCCTGATGCCCCGGGATGTCTCAAAGCACCTTTTCTGTATCCTCCACCAAGTGTGGGGCACAAGTCGAAGCCAAGGCCAGGACATGTGGAGCGCTGCGCTAGCGGCTGACTCGCTAAGATAATATTAAAATAAAGAGGTAAGCTAGGGATGTCATGCAGCCTGTGGATGCGTATTCACCCGATAGTGCGCCCCCCCCCTTCTCCAGCTTGGACATGTGTGCACCATGTCCACACACGACGAGTGCGTCGGTGTGGGTGGCTGTCTGTCGCCTTCGAGTAGCTGACGTAAGAGGGGTGGAGGTGGGTTTTAAATCGCAGTTTACACTGGCGATACCGCCGACTACAAGGTGAAAGTACTACGGTTTTATCTAAACTTGCCTTCTGCGGGAGAGCTGTCGATCGCAGCTCGCCGAATCAAGTTGTCGCGCGTGAGTGACGTGAGGCGAGGGCCCATAACCTATTGAACCATGCAAACACGGTTAGTGTGGAAGGTAACTCACGCAAACGTAGTTACAGTCAGAGTCACGCAAACATGATAGTCAGAGAGACAACCAACCTACATGCGTGGTGTCGGGATAACAAGAGTGTGAGAGTTGTAGCCTAGCGACAGCTATGTACCGAGTCAAACAATTTATCGGTATGTCCGATCTAGGACATGTACTAATCATATCTAGAGTAGCTTACAGTAGCTATCTACAACTAATAGTTATACGGTATTACTTACAACAATACACCATCACTAAGATCTCCCGCTCGGGCCGTCCGATATGTTTTTCCGCTATTGAATACTCCTTAGATACCGTCCTGTTTGGGGGGTGGGGCTTGCATCTGTGAAAAAAACATGGCGAGGAGGGTACGGACGGATGAGTGGCGGGTTGAGGGTATTGGAGTTAGCGGTGGACATCCGGGAATCTACGCTAGGGAAGGGCACTCGCTACACGTCATCGACCGGCATGTTGACGTCATGTTGACCCAAGGGGGTGCAGCACGACAATAGCAACTAGGAGGACTGTCGCGACGGGAGGAGCGGCGATGTCTACCAGCGGGGTTAGCCTCCGGTTAAACCGCCGCCGGTAAACTTTGTGCGGAGGGTTTGAATAATTTCCGCACCCCCGCGGCCTTTTCGGATCCGGCAATGGTGACTACGCCCTACCCCACCGCTACCCACTATCGATAGGCACACCTAATATTAGAGAGTGCAAGCCCGGGTCAGCGCAGAGGCTCGCACTCGAAACAAGGGTGCTCGACGGAAACGCGATCGGTGGGTGGAGGGTACGGTTGCTGGCTGATTTTCCACACGGGTACCCGAGTACAAGACAGGAAAATTCATCCGGGGAAATGGCCAGGAAAACCTTTCAGCGCGGCGGCATGAGTGCTAGCTTTTTTTGTGTGGCAATCTTGGTCTCCCCCATCTGCCCTCGAGGTGACGGGGGACCTCGACTAGGAGGAAAAGTCGCGTCGGGAGGAGCGACTACGGCCTTGGGGCGGGGCTTACGGAATGCGACGGCGGGATCGACGAGCGACCGCGTGAGGAGGGTTTTTTCGCTAGCCTTTCCCCCCTTTCTCCGGGAAGACCGAAGTCACGCGGGAGCTAGATTTGGCTGGCCCGTCGCCCCTCTCGAACGCCGATCGGCCTAGGCCGGTCGGTACCCCGGTTCGGTGGGAGCGGGCCGTGCATCGTGAAGGTCTAGCAACAATTTCATTTTGTATTTCTTTAGGAGTGCATGGCTCTGTATTTTTTTGTTGATCTAATTTTTTGATTACAAAATTATTTCTCTTGTTACGGCTTAGGCGGGGGACTGTGTCAATTACTGCGGTTGCTTACAGTTTTAACCTCCGAGGAATGTCCGCGCACATTGCAGATAGGTTTGTCGATAGGTGTACCTTGTCGAACAGTACCGGGCCCAATCGTTCTCCTAAGCGTCCTAGATGGTGGAATATTGATGGCCGTAAGACAGCATTCGGTCCAGTTTGCCGATACTTGTTGTGATACACAATTTCAATTCAAAATAAAAAGGACACTGATTTATGGACAGATTGATTAACAAAGTCACTGATTCGTCGACGCATTGATTATTATTAAGCACTAATTTATTGATGCATTGATTAAATGTTGCACTGATTTGTGGACGCGTTGATGCGCTTGATGTATGCCTCCGCATCAAATATCGATGAATTCATGGGATCACGATGCATCTGCCGCATCATCCGCATCAACTCGTCAATGAATTAGTGGTGCCCTATTCAATCAATGCATCCACGGATTAGTTTCTTATTCCAATCAATGCGTCCACGAATTAGTGCCCTTTTTAATCAATGCGTACACGAATTATTGTCCTCGTGAATCGGTGCATCCATGAATTAGTACCCTAATTGGTCAATGCATCCATGAATTAGTGATGTAGTTAATCCATATACAACGAATTACCTAAAAAACTCCGGGATATCGGTCGCATCGATGCATCCCCTTTGAAATTCATTGAATAACATTCCTATAGAAGTCAATAGCACTAAAGTCTTTGTAAACAATAGACACGGCTACCGTCCGGTAATGATCCAGCTCATCATTTCATTCAGATTTTATGCGTAAGGAGACCGATGTTGATGCATCAATGCACTCGCCCCGCCTTACCCACATCAATACATCCATGAATTAGTGTCCAACTTCATCGATGCGTTGGGTTTTAGGGTTTAGGGTTTGTTGAAAAACCCTAAACCCTGAACCCTAAACGAATTAGTGGCCTATATAATCGATGCGTCCACGAAATAGTACATCATTTAATCAATGCATCCACGAATCAATTACCCATTTAATCGATGCATCCACGAATTTGTGTCCCAATTAATCGATGCGTCCACGAATTAGGAGAATAGTAAATTGGGTTATGCATCATAGTTTGATGCATTGAAGTTGATGCTTGATCTTTAATTTCTGAGGCTGATGCGGAGACTTAGCCTGATGATGCGGCCGTTGCATCATGACCTCACGAATACATCGATGTTTCATGCATATGCTTACTTGCGAGATAGACCTCCTTAATGTTTTGAGGATGGGAGACGCTCGAGTCATACGCCGAAAGGGTCGTTGTTCTGATAAGTGGCCGGCGAAGGCGGGCTGGCCAATTTGCTTCTTTCGTAGTGACCGCATGTTGTAACTAGAGACTGAATTTCTTAGTGAACAACGCTTATACGGGTACCGCAGTTTGTATAGATTTTGTAGTGGGAAGGCTTACATAGGTTTTTAACATTTCAGATTTACTTGCTATGTGAACATCGGCTTGAGTCGGGTAAATCGATTTCATTTTCATGTACATTAGGGCGGGCCATCACCCTCTCTGTCCATATGAAAATAAAAATGAAACTGATTTACCAGACTCAAGCCGATGTTCACATAGCCAGTAAATCTGAAATGTTAGAAATTTAAGTAAGCCTTCTCACTCAAAAACATATGCAAACCGTGGTACCCGTATAAGCACTGTTCACATAAGAAATTCAGTCTCTGGTTAAAACTTGTGGTCACTACGAACGAAGCAGACTGGGCAGCCCGCCTTCGCCGGTCGCCTATCATAACAACGACCCTTTCGGTGCATCACTAGAGCTTCTTCCGACCTTAAGAAATTGAAAAGCTCTATCTCGCAAGTAAGCATGTGCATGAAACGTCGATGTATTCATGGGGTCATGATGCTGCGACCGCATCATCGGGCGAATCAACGCGTCTGTGAATTAGTCCCATATTTAATCAATGCATCCATTAACAAGTGCCATATTTAATCACCGCGTCCACGAATTAATGACTTACTGAATTAATGCGTCCATGAATTGGTGTCCAATTAAATCAATGCGTCCGTGAATAAGTGTGATATTAAACTAATGCATCCGTGAATTGTTTGTGTACTTTATCGATGCAAAACGACTTACGTGTACGTTTCCCGAACATCGGTTGCATCGATGCATCTCATTTAAAATTCTTAAAAAGAAGCACTTAAAAGTCCTTAGTAAAACAGTTTTGCTACTTTACTATGTACGCATGCGTCATCCGGTGATTCTCCGGCTCGACGTTTCATAAAAAAATGTATTTGTGGGGAGACCGGTGTTGGTGCATCAATGCATTCGTCCCGCATTACCCGCATCAATGCATCCACGAATTAGTGCCCTACTTCATCGGTGCGTCCATGAATTATAGTGCCATATTTAATCAATGCGTCCACAAATTAGTGTCCTATTCAATCAATACATCCACGATTTAGTGACCCATTTAATCGACGCATCCGCGAGTTATTGTCGTAATTAATCGAAGCGTCTGTGAATTAGAAGAACAATAGAATGAGCGATGTATCAAAATTTGATGCATTGCAACTGATGCTTCATATTTAATTTCTGAGGCTTATGTGGAGGCTTACTCGCAAGCATGACATTCCGCTTCGGTAAGGTGCTTCCTCGCGCGGATCGGGTAGAAGCCAAGGCTCGGTGGGCTCGAAGGCCCGTCCGACTGAGCCCGCACTCTATACATGGCTCCCACCGGCGGCGCAACGGCGACGGCCCCGGAGGGGGGTGCGCTCGCATGCTCGTCGGTACTCACCCCCATCTCCTCGTGATTTAGCCGTGCCATGCGTGGCACGACTGGGGGCTAGGCGGGGTAAAATCTGGCGGCTGCGATCCGCGTAGCAACTGATGTCGGGAAGCCTCGGTACGGAGGGCTTTTAGCAATGTTATTTGTTCACCAACGTCAAAATCTCCCGCCCGGCTAGTCCGATATTTCTTTTCAAGGCCTGATATTCCTTGAATACTCATATCTACGGGCGGGACATGTATATGAGGGGTTATTTTGCGGCGACAAGGGTACGGACGGATCTGAGTCGGCGGAGGGCGATGGAGCTTGCGGCGGACAACCGGGAAGCAACGCCTAGGCAGGGCGGTCGTTGACAGCCGACAAGCTATGTGGGACTCGAGTTTCCCATAGGGGCGAGGCGAGAGGCTGCGTAGGTTGGTGGTGGGTCGGAGCCGGAAGAACGACACATTCTCGCGGCAGAGGTCCACATGATCATCCGCCGCCGGAAAACCCCGTTACGGAGGATTTTCGAATAAATATTTCTGCAACTGATTTATCGGTATTTGTTGTAAATCATTCCTGATTTCTAATTTCTAATTTCTACTTTTGTACCCGCCATCTTTTGCGGAGCGGCGACTCGATCCCCGTGTTCGACCAACCCCTCCCCCAGTTGGTACCAAATTATCGATATATTACCTCATGTTGTGCGCCTAGGATTATCGTAACGGCACACTTCTCGAATATGTGGTTCCCTAACAACGTAAACCGCCGGGGGAGGGTACGGACGGCCACAACGCGTTCGGGCATGTGTTGGAAAACAGACGGCGAAGGACATGGGACATGAGAAAAAACTCTAGAACGGAAGCAGGAGCGCCAACCGGACACCGTCTGAGGCTGAGGTGTTTATTCTTCCCGACCCCTGAAGGAGGAGGGAAGACTGGGCTAAGTGGCGAGATGCGACGGGAGGAGCAGCGGTTATCGCGGACGGGTTGTGCGTGGATCGGGAAGGGACCGTCGACGACCTAAGCGAGGGGGTTTTTCGCTTGCTTTTTCACCCAACTCCGGCACGACCGGAGTCGCAGAAGAGCATAGGTCATATAGGCCCGACGCGACAAGCATAAGCTTACCAACCTAGCTCATCAGCGCCCCCGCCGCGGCTAGGGCAGGCCGCGTATCGTGGAGAATGTCGACATTTAATATTTCATAATACCGTGTGCATTAAAATATATATGAAAGGAAATTCTAAACAGTTTACGTGTATGTTTTATACGGCATCGCAACTGCTATCGGAGAGGTTGGGATTAGTGATTACATGGCGTATATCCTTAAGCTTCGAAGAGACCTACAATAGGTCAGATCACGACGGGCGCCCGGAGACATCAACCGTTAACTCGGTGATTGTTGTAAGCACGTTAATTTCATTTCACTCCATACCGCCGCACACTCCACACCGCCACCGGGCATCTTGCACCACCGACTGAGCGCAACGCTTGGAGGGAGACTTGTGTATGCCATCATGCTACAGTCTAGAGTGTAGGGTGATGGTTTCCATTTGTAATCGCCTAAGACCCCTGTAAAGTAAGGCGGGGCAATGAGTCACCATGGCGCTGCGGTGGTGTTCGCGGTAGCGACTGCCGATAAATGTATTGGTACTATACGATATGTACAATGGATGACGACGCCAATCGAAGTATTGTATAATGTATAGAACTATTTAGTCGGCGAAACCTAACATTCGGACTAGGTGGTAAGTTTGGGCACATTTACCACTTGGGATAGGCTCGTAGGTTTATTTTTCAAAAAAATGCGTATGTGAACAGTGGGTTTCATGCTCACAAGCGTTAAGTTTTACAGTTTTTAACACACTGTTTCCCCTCCCATTTTCCTTGTCCGTGCTTACCTTGTTCTTCTTGTAACCATAGTTTTTTTACACAAACAAGATTAAGTGGCTATGTGAACACCGGCTTTAGTACTCCTTTAGAAAAGTCCGGACAAGATTTCGCACCGTCGCATGTGAAAAATATAGTCATCGATATTATTGACAAATCTTATGAAATCCTAGGCAATGCTTAGACGCCAAAAACGGATTGCACCGACAAATAAGAGGTGCGAACTCGAGCACTACCGGGCTTTATATACTTATTGGGATTGTCGCGCCCGCACCCGTGCGACACGCTCTTTCAAACATGCGTTGTGCCGAATAGACGAAAAGAGTAACGCGGGCTCATTATGAATGATTGTGCGACGATGTGGCAAATATGACGCATAGGCGACTGAGGAGGGAGGTGATGGGCATGCCGATGTGGGGGAACGCACGAAATTGCGTATGTAAACTTAGCACCGTTGTTGGAATTGGAAAATTGATGGTTGCAAGTAGCTCGTGCCGGCCCCACAGGGGGGCCGGGCGGTGTGGAGACATGAGAAGTGTGACGAGAGAGATGGCGGCCGGGGATGGTAATAAAAGGGCCGCCCGACCGCCACTAACATAAAATAGAAAACCGCAAGTATCACAGCACTAAGTACTAAGATGGCCTTATATATACGCACTAGGTAACGGGATGCTAGTGCTAACACCCCCTCAAAGTAGCCGAGGTCTTGCCGTCGTTTTAGCTTGTGTTGAGGATGCTGACGTCTTAGTGGTAGTTGTTGTGCTGGTAGGGCGCCCGCCTGCGGCGCAGCGGCGGCGGCCCCAGGGGGGGTGCGCTCACATGCCCGTTGGCACTCAGCCCTTGACCCCCACCTTCACGTGGTGGGCGCGGGTAACCCTATAGCCGTGCCATGTTCGACACGGCTGGGGGCTAGAAGGTTGAAAACTGGCATTTGTGATCCGCGTGATCTATAGCTGTCGGAAAGCCTCGGTACGGAGGGCTTTTCAAAATAATATTTGTACACCACTATCAAGATCTCCCGCTCGGCTAGTCCGATATTTCTGTTCAATGCTTGATGCTCCTCAAGTACCCTCATGTCTGCGGGTAGGGCATGTATCCAAGGAGTTGTTTTGTGGCGACGAGGGTACGGACGGATCTGAGTTGGCGACGGGCCTTGTAGCTGCGGCGGACAACCGGGAAGCAACGCGACGGCATGTCGTTCGCTTGCAGCCGACCACACATCTGAGACTCGAGTCTCTCGTAGGGGTGAGGCGAGAGGCTATGCATACCGGTGGAGGGTCGCAGCCAGAGGAGCGACACGGTATGGTGGCGGAAGTTCACATGATCGTCCGCGGCCGGAAAAACCCGGTACTTATGGCTTTTGAATAAAAAATTCCTTACCAAACACATTTTGCGGAGCGGCGACTCGGTCCATGTGCTCGACCAACCTCTCCCCTAGTCGGCACCCAACTATCGATAGGGTGCCTTAGGCAGTGTGCCTAGGGTTATCGCAACAGCAAACTACTCGTACATGCACCCCCCTAAAAGCGTAAGCCACCGGGGGAGAGTACGGACGGCCACAACGCGATGATCGAGCAGATGCTTAAAAATAGACGGCGATGGACCGGGGACAAGAAAAAAGTCTAGTAATGAGGCAAGAGCGTCAACCGGCCACCGTTTGAAGCTTTACTCTTCTCTTCTTCCCAGCCCCCAAAAGAGGAAGCAAGATTAGGTTTGTTGGCGAGATGCGACGGGAGGAGCAAAGGTTGTCTCGGACGAGGGTGTGCGTGGATCGAGAAGGGACCGTCGACGACATGAGCGAGGGGGCTTTCGCATGCCTTCCCTACCCCCAGCTCCGGCACGACCGGAGCTGCAGAAGAGCATAAGTCAGAAAGTCCAACTCGACAAGTGCATGCTGAACAACGCCCTCGTAGCGGCTAGAGCAAGCCGCGTGCCGTTGAGTATAGCGACACTTTATATTTCATACTTTGTGTATAAAAAAATATATATAAGGAAATTCTAAGCAGTCTACGTGTACGTTTTCGACGGTTTAGATACTGTCATTGAAGAGGTTGGGACAAGCGGTTACATGGCTTATATCCTTAAGAATCGAAGAGACCTTCAATAGGTATGATCACATGGGCGGCCATGAGACAACATCCGTTAAATCGGAATTGCTACAAACAATTTCAAATGTTGGTAGCACTAACCTCGGGTTGGGTAGGTGTCGTGACGGATATTCATAGGAACGTGCCGCTACCGGCGAGTTGCCGACGTGAAACGGTTCCAAATGTACGGCGGGATATACTTGTATGATATGTGTCGGGGAAAACTGTCCACGGGCGAGTTAGCCGACGCACGAGAGCGCCCGGCGAGGAAGGAGCAAAGCGAATATGGTTTGCAAGAGCTTTCGGTAGACACGCAAAAGCATTGACGAGCGCTGCTCGTGTTGACTCCCTTTCTTCGCCGTGGGCAAGGTTAGTGCCTCGGGGATATGTGTATGATAAGTGCTACGTTTTATTACCAATAATACACAAGAGTCACGTAAAAATTGTATCAGCCCGACGCGAGGAAATTTTAGTACTTTGTCAAATTTTGGGAGCGTGTACCTGAGGGTGTCTTCTGATCAACTCCGTTGACTCAAAACCTGGGGTGGTGCAGATGCGGTTCAAACGCGTGACTTGCCGAGATCGCCTGTCTGCGACCTACCACCACCATGAGGAAGACCGTAACGATTGGAGCGCATGTCTCCGCCTGTAGAGGCCCCCTTCCGCCCCTAAAATATGGTGCACAGCGACAAGAACGTGACCCAACCTACGGGACATTCGGCGAGTCTATCGGTGAAGGCATGTGGATGGTAAATTGGGATGGCATGCCGCCGACACACGAGTCGTCTCTCGCTCTACGCGTCGAACCCGACAACGCATGCCGTTAAACCCAAGCACCAACATATACCACCAACGCACATCGCGTTGCAGTGCGAATGCACTTTCACCACCCCCCCCCCCCACCCCCCCCCCCGGCTGATGGTGCAAATTCCCGGTGCAGTTACGGAGAGTGCGTTATTAGTATCAATTATTACATGGTCGGTAGTGAGTGATACCGGTTCACCGACTATTGAACCCACACTACCTATCGACCCTATGTCGTGGGAACCTCCGCTAACTCCGGCTCCAGCGACATATCGCCACCTACCGACGTAGGGAAGATTCCGCCAACACCAACAAAGCCCTCGATATGGAGGGCGACTCGTCCGACGACGAGGGCGACCCCGCTCTCCCCGGCGATACCACCGAGGCCTCCCAAGGTGTCAAGGACGCCGCGTGGGTCCCACCCGTACCTGGCGTCACCTTCACATTACGTCAACCAAGGACAATGGCGACGTGGACTGTGTTCTAACATGATGACGCTGCCGAGCACGACCCACTTGCATACACAACTGCGGCGTGTGCGGCTCAAATGGGAGGGCTGGTGGGGCTGAAGGAAGGCTTACTTTTGCTGACGGACGGACGAGTAGACATCTTGAAATTGTGGCTCCAGCTCTACCCCGGGGACATGCACGCCGACGTACTGAAAAAAGGATCTGGGCTTAAGCAAGAGGGCGGACTTTAGGCAGGGCAGCCGAGCAGAGTTCGTCAGGTTTTGGGGTTGATGGTAGCGGGAATCGTCTATGGGCAAAGGGGTAGAGATTTGTGGGAGAATAACAACATGCTTTATGGAATAGAGACCAACCACAATTTCAAAAATACATGGCATTCCACAGGTTCAAGTTTATTCGTTCTCTTATTAGATATTGCAAAGCAAAGATACAAAAGATTGGCCTAGACCCGTGGGCATAGTTCCGGAATGGTGTGGATGACTTCAACACAAATAGGAGGGAGGTTCTACACCAAGGGGCCTACCAAACGATGGATAAACGCATGTCAGCTTGTAAACCTCGCAAAGACAAGCTAGGCGAGCTACCCAATATATCCTACATTCACCGCAAGCCAAAGCCCTTGGGGACGAAGTTGAAGACTATGTGCGACTGTGCAACCGGCGCGATGGTCTATATGGAGGTGCAAGAGGGAAATAACGCCATGCGCGAATAACAATATGCAGTCGAACATGGAGTGTCTACCGCGTGTGTGCGACGAATGGCGGTGGATGCAAGTGATGAAGACATGACGCTATTGGGTAATGCTTGGTTCGGGTCTGTTAAGGTAAGAGAAACATAGCGAAGTTAATCGCTGTCATTTTTTAATGTGCTTTCCTATGTGGGATAGGCCCTTACCTTCAATATTCCACATGCAAGCCGCTATGGCCCTTGGCAAGATGAAGCTCCACTTCACCGGAGTTGTGAAGACCCCGCACGGCCTCTTCCCCAAGGCTTTTCTTTAGGAATCCATGTCTACGGCACTTGCATAAACAAGAGCTCACCTCAGCACTAATGTGGAAGGTATTCAACTAGTGGCAACATGCTACAAGTACAACCGGCGCAAAGTCTTGTTTTTTATCTACACTGTCGGCGCGGGCGGCATGGCCGACGGCAACCCCACATTCGACGTTGGGCGGACGACAACGGCAACATCGTCACCCGTACTATCTCTCGACCCCATGTCGTGTCCAACTACTTCGAGCCCGGTCCTCGGGTAGACAACCATAGCCAGTCACGACAACACGAGCTTCCGATGGAGGAGGCTTCGCTAACCCTAGACTGTTGGTTCCGACTAGCTACTACCTTGGCCGGTATTTGCGTTACCGACTGTGAAAAAGTAGTCGAATTTCACGTCTCTGCTTCCCGCCCCTATTCAGCTCTAACTATCAAGGACTTCAGCTGAGATTTTAGTTTAGACGTTGGTCTACAACGGGCTACAAGATTACGATGTGCCGGCCCAACGTCAGGGCAGGACAATATCCGTACCTTTGGCCGAACCGAAACGGATCCTCCAAGAAGAGCTCGTCCACGTCCCGGGCAACTTTGGCCGCTCCGAAAAGAGCCGAAGCAAGCAAACTCGCTGCCGCCGCTGCTACCGCGACAAAGGTGTCCTACACTTGACGTCGTTTTACTGCGTTCAGTGTAGGATTCCCATGTGTATGTTTGGCTCTCGCGACAGCCGTGACTGCTTCGAGCGCCACATCAGACCCGGTCGCTCTTGGCAACATGAAACGGGTCCGCACGGGATAAACACGCCCCGCTCCCGCGCCCCCGTTATCCTTTAATCCTTCCGCCTCCACTGATAGGCGGGCGTGGTGATACCAAACCGTAGAACATGGATCGTCGCTCGCCCCGTGGCCGTAGTCGGAAATGTGTGCTAGTATGAGCTTTAGCGTGTGTGCTATACGACTTCAGATATCGACTGACTACATCTAGTATTTAACCAAAAAAAGTGCTCATTATGAAAATCCGTTATCATACAAAATCATATCATCCGGCAGCGGCCCCGGAGGGGGGTGCGCTCGCAGGCCCGTCGGCATCCCCTCACCTCCCCGTGGTGGGCGATGGAAACACCGTAGCCGTGCCAAGCCAGGCAAGGTAGGGGACTAATAAGAGGGACGACAGGTCGATCCGCAGGATCATCACCTGTCGGGAAAGCCATGTACAAAGGGCTTTTGAAATAAACAGTTTTGGTGCAATACCGGCGCCAAGATCTCCCGCTCGGCCCGTCCGATATGTTTTTTCGCGGTTTCATACTACTGGGTACATTCCTACATCGAGGGGGTGGGGCATGTAATCCAGGAGCGTTTGATGGCGAGGAGGGTACGGCCGGATCAACGGTGGGACCCGGGTGTTGGAGCTGGTGGTGGACAGCCGGGGAGCAGCGCCAAGAAAGGGCGCGCGCTAGCCATCGACGAGCCATGTGCCATTCGAAACTCCCCGGGGGGTGAGGCACGACATGGCACAGGCCGGTGGTCGGTCGCAAGCGGAGGAGCGGCTATGTGAGGCGGTGGCGATCCTCAGGATCAACCGCCGCCGGAAAGCCATGTACGGAGGGCTTTTTCGGAACTAAACTAATGTCCGTACCCGGCGTCGAGCTAGTTGGGGAGCAGCACCAGGGCAGGGCGCTCACTAGCGAACCGCTACGTCGACAAGGTACATCTCCCGGGGGGAGGAGTAAGCTTGGGCGGCAAGGAGGCCGGTCGCGACGGAGGGAGGGACACGATTTGGCGACGACGACCCTCCGGGTCGGCGCTGCCGGAAAACCCCGTACGGAGGGTTTTGACTAATTTCCGTGCACCCGCGGCCCGACGGATCCGACTACGGTGACCTACCCCCCCCCTCTTCGACATCTACTACCCCGACAGACCTAAAGACTCTTGAGAGTTGGCCGGGGTGGGCGCGGAGGTCCCCGCTCAATAAAGGCTGCTCGGTGGACGCGCGATCAGAAGGGGGAGGGTACGGGCGCAGGTCGGGCTATCTGACAGGTACCCGGATATAAGACAAAGAAAAACCGAGTAAATGAGCGGGGACAATCCAGGCGCGGAGGCAAGAGCGCCCATTTTTTCTATATCTCTATGTCTCGGTCCCCCCCACATGCCCTCGAGGTGACGGGGGACCTCGACAAGGAGGACCGTCGCGTCGGCAAACGCGGCAACGACCTTGGGGCGGGGCTTACGGGATGCGGCGGCGGGATCGACGAGCGACCACGTGAGGAGGGTTTTTTTGCCAGCCTTAACCCTCTTATCTTCGGCAAGACCGAAGTCACGCGGGAGCTAGATTAGGCTGGCCCGTCGTCCCTCCCGAATGCCGACCGGCCTAGGCCGGTCGGCACCCCGGTTCGGTGGGAGCGGGCCGTGCATCGTGAAGGTCGAGCAGTAGTTTTGTTTTGCATTTCTTGACAAGTGGATTTAGTTTTGATATTTTTTCTTGATTACAAAATTATTACGTTGTTACTGCTTAAGGGGGGGGGGGGGGGGGGGGGGGCTGTGGCAATTGCTGTGATTGCTTACAGTTTTTTAACTCCTGAGGAACGTCGATACACATTGAAGCTAGGTGTGTCGATAGGTGCACATGGTCGAAGAGACCCGGGCCCAATTTGCTCATAAGTCATGTATGGCTAGATGGAGTGGCCCGATAGAGAGCAGCCGGTTCATTTTGCCGGCTCGTTGTGAACAATTTCAATTTCAATTTCAATAAGTCATATCATACACATATTCACGAGGCTGTACATCCTCGCTAAGGCAGATAGCGTTGTGGCGTTGCCTCCGGAAAACATAACAATATTTATGTGCGGGCCGAATTTTCGCGGGTTGGTTAAAAAACCATATCCGGTCGAGAGCGTCGTGAGCTGAGTGAGGCAAAAACCTTGGTGGGGCGAGCGTGGTGCCGGGCGCTTAACACACACTCTTATCATGTTTACGTGGGAGATGGTAGGGAACTCAAAGACAACCAACTCCAAGGCGAAGCGTGGTGTCGGTTGGACGATGACTTACTAGCGTGGCGTTGAGCGTTTTACGCACGCTATACTCTTTTTTACGTGGGAGTTGGTAGGACTAGCGTGGCGCCGAGCGCCTTACACAAGCTCTTCTATTGTGTAACTTGGTGGGGAAAACCATAACCTGTTAGAATTGGGAAGGAGATGACTACACGTAGGTCGTGCCGGCCCCACAAGTAGGCCGGGTGCGGAGATAAGTGAAGTGTGAGGAGAGAGATGGCGGCCGGCGATTGCACCGGCAGGGCCGGCCGACCGCCACTAACATGGAATAGAGAACCATAATTATTACAACACTAAGTCCTAAGTCTGTCTTGTATATAAGCAATAGGTAACAAGATACTAATGCTAACAACCGTAGTGCGCACATATCAAGGGCAAGCCGCGTTCGGCGACAACGTTTAAACGGTAATGACTAAATGACTTGCTCAAATGAGCTCAATACTTATTCAAACAGGTTCCCTTGAACGCGCCCTTTTAATGTGCGAGCACCGCATTTACCCCCGAGTTCATACACTCTCAAATATTTTTTTCTATGATTTTTTCCGGAATATTCCGGCAAAGCTGAGCTGCAGCGCCAGGCAACACCTATCGAATTCTGCTCACCTCATGAGGTAGTTTGTACGGCGGTTGTTGATATATGTTTACCAAGTTTTCATTCCTACTCATTTGCAAGCCCATTTTCTGACGTGTGCCGCGCGTGGGGCGGGTGTGATTGGCACAAGCACATACCCAAGCATTCCAAATACCACCGTCAACGTGATGCGTCTCAAACGGCCAAGTTGGACCTCGCCCCTTGCTAAATGCAATCGCCCTCGCCCATTTATAGCGTGGATGGTTTGTCCAACCTTGTATCATGTGGTTCCTTACTCGCTTGTTTTCCAAATACACCACACGTGACTGCGGCGGAACTTTCATGCTCCGTTCACACACCCGCAAAACAACTCCACTTGCACACTGTCCAACGGCTGCACCATCTTCTTCTCATTTATCGCATCAAATCCCGCACACCCACTCGCCGCACCTCCATTTACCTCACCCACACACGCCCCAGACTGACAAGTACAACCCTAGCGCATGACACACTCCCCGGGGGGGGGTAAAACCCCCCAACACGCTTTGGAGATGTTGGATTTAGGCGGCTCACGGTCTAGCCTTGAGTTATAAGTTTCCTATATGGCATAGTTGGAAGGGCCCATAGACAACAACCGGTTTCTACCGGTACATATTATAAACAACTTCAATTTCAAATTCAATTTGGCACCAAGCACTTACCGAGATGGTCGTGAAGGAGCTCGTTATTTCCCCCCGCGACAACTTATTCCGGCCAGGACGACGAGTCGGGCGATGTATGCTCGGCAAACTGCATTTGCCCGTCATTGTATTATGCGTTTCCTCCCAACCAAGATCTACATTTCACGTAGAGCCATTAACACCACGCTAAATGCATTCAACAGCGGAAAGCTCCCCCAACGACAAGAACGAACGTACGGGCATAATATATTCATATACGAAAGTACAATGTCGAGGTCCCAGAGTGCACCAACCCTTGGACGTGGGCTCGTACATGTCTCGCATCCTCGGACAAGACGTTCTAGGCGCATAAACCCTCAGCTTGCTTACAACAGCACGGGCTCCGAGCACCTCGGCTACGTACGGTAATACAATCCAAGGGTACTTTGAGTTCTGCGAGGAGCAACGGCTAGCTCCCCTCGCCTGTAAACCTGCCACGATGGCACGATTCGTCCGATGGCTAGGCAATCGCGGACCGATCAAGGCGCCCAGTTTGCAGCCCTATCCATCGGCCTTCAACAACTCCTACAAGGACCATGGCCGAGACCCGGTCGCGTCGTGGGACTTCGTCGCGCGAGTGCGAAAAGGACTAGCCGCGTCACGGGTGACAAATACTCCGACACTTCTCGGCGTACCAATCCTAGCCTATGTTTTATGCCGCGCACTAACACGCGCGGCGGGGCTCGTACCGAAATACAGGTGCTAACTTCTAAAGACGTACCACCACCAAAGATCGAGGTCCTACGGGTATGTATCGCACCTCTCGTCTTATCTATTTTTTTCT
This sequence comes from Tetraselmis chui, assembly GCA_026401115.1. NCBI lineage: Eukaryota > Viridiplantae > Chlorophyta > Chlorodendrophyceae > Chlorodendrales > Chlorodendraceae > Tetraselmis > Tetraselmis chui. The sequence goes on along the minus strand of JAPMLY010001095.1, from coordinate 26,409 downwards.
CGAGGTGGAGCACAAATTGAAAGACTTACCGGTGACCTCGTCGCCACGCAACATGGCGGGGTCATCTTGTACTACCGCGATAGAAACGGACAACTAGGAGTAACTACATAGCACCGACTCATGTCTACTATTCTGAACGGTATTCATTAGCGAGTCGCGAAGTATGCCATCCACGTTCCGCTTCTGTGATGTGAACCGTGCATTCTCGCCAAATTACACCATGCGGGTGTCATCCGCCAACCAGGCACCAAGCCGACAGCTTGCTTGCATTCATATAGCTAGGATGTCTTCGGCCCACTCAAGGAGACGGGGCCGGGCGGAGCCAAATATATGCTCGGTGTCATTGATCACTTCTCTAACTACATCTGGCTCCTTGCCCTCACGAACAAAAAGGCAGTTGTCTCCAGCCTCTCCTATGATTTTACGGACATCAAGAACTTGCACTCTCACCTTTATGATGGTCGTGCCTTTCGGCCAACTATCAAGTTCGATTGTGCTCCCAAATTTTTTGACTTGCGTGCCACACCATGGTTTCCTCCTTAAGGTACACCGTCCAGTTCACGGCGCCCTACACTCACAATCAACTCGCTAAAGTGGAGCGCCAGTGGGCCACTCTAGCATACTCAACTAGTGCCATGTTGCAACACGCCAACTATTCGCCCTGATATTGGGGTCGCGCCATATGCACGGCGGTCTAATTGCAAAACATGCTTACCACACCCGCCACCTCGGGCGGCTTTGGTGGCGTCCCTTACTCGCTCCTTTATGGCACTCTTGCTGACCTGTCCCACCTCAAAGTCTTCGGGTGCACAGCTTACCTCCGCCTCGAGGATCGCTATGGGGAAAAACTATCCCCTAAAGCCCTTCATTGCATGTTCATCGGATACTGCGACGACGATCCGGGAAATTGGATTCTGAACCTTGCCACCGGGAAGCTCGTCCGCACTATCCACGTCGCGTTTGCTGAGTCACAACATGCGCATGCCCCGTCAGCCTCTCCGGTCGCCTATGGCACTTCTCAAGCCTCCCCACCACATGGTCTCTAGCCTGGGGGGGGGGGGGGGGGGGGGGGGGGGGCATCAGTGCCAATCTCGCATGCGCCGACACTACCCAATTCATAGTCCCGACCAACAGCCAAATTGCGGCCCTTCAGGACACTCCGGAGGACGCCAACACCGGTCTTGTCACTGACCACGTCGAGCGTGAGGCTCCTTCATGCTTCGCGGCAACTCCCCATGTCCAACGCATCAACAAGACTGCCATAGTATTCACGCAAAGCAAACCTCCGCGACGACCTCGCACGAAGGAACAATGGTATGGCACAGAGGGGAAACTTGCCGCAAGTGAGGAACCTGCGACGTACCCTCTCGCGGCGCACTTTCCCGTGCCAATCGACATCAAGCACGCCTCATGCGGAAAATGTGCTGCGGCATAGCGTAAGGCAATCCACTCACAGATTGCGTCACTCCCCAATAAGGGTACCTTCCGCATGGAAAGTCCGCCACTTGGACTCAGCGCCATTGGCAACAAGTGGGTCTTCAAGGTCAAGGCTAAACCGGATGGCTTGGTCGATCGTTTCAAGAGTTGCTCAAGGCTCCAACCAACGAGCAGGAGTTGACTACTCGGAGATGTTCTCTCATGTCGTCAAGCTCACCCCGTGCGTAGAGCCATGGCCATCGCTATCAAGTGGAACATGCATATGCAGTCGGTAGACATCAAAACTGTGTTTCTCAACGCAGATCTTCAAGAGGATATTTATATGCGCCAACCCAGAGGGCAAAGGATGGAACGCCTCGAGTCATGCGCCTCCTCAAGAGCATCCATGGGCTGGGGCAAGCCTCGCGTGAATGGTACAAGCTCTTCCCACCATACTCTCTCCTCACTCGAGCTCATGCGATCGTGACACCAATCTTTAGACGATGAACCACCCAATGCATGGCATTTGCATCGTGCTGGAATATATGGACGACAGTCTCATTGTCTTAGACTCACTCAAGTGCATTGAGTCGGCGAAGCGGGCTACTGGGGAACAAAGCCGCATGACAGATTTTGGTGAAGCCAAAGTCATCCTCGGAATGGAAAATTGTCAGAAACAAAGAAGCATGGACCATCAGTCCCTCACAAAAACAATACAAGCAGGAATCCTCGAGAAGTACGGGATGTTGGACAGCACGCCCTCGAGTGTGCTCATGGCACCTAAACACTATCGGGACGAAGAGGTTGCAGCATCCGATCAGACCTTGACGCCATCCGGAATATGGGACCTTTCGTGTTATCGTCGGATCTTTGAACTCTTGTGCATGTGTACCAAATCTGACACTTCATTTGCGGTCAACGTTATCATCAAGCGGCAAACGGGTCCCCGCACATATGCACATGAAGCACTTCAAGCGACTACTAGCTATCTCAATGGGACAAGGTCATAGGAATCACCTATGAAGGCCATCCGTGACAACGCGCCTTACACCAAGGTGTTCTCGAATTCAGATTGGGCAGCGGACACGATCACCAAGAGATCATAATCAAGAGAGGTGGTCAAGCTCAATGGTGGAGCGGTCAGCTGGACTTCCAAGCAACAAGAGGTAGTTGCTCTCTCCACAACACATGCCGAATACATAGCGGTGAGCCGCGCCGGGCAAAGCGCTATGCCACTTTTGGCAGTTGATGCAAGACGTACACCAACGACAGCGCGGGGCCGCAACAATCTATGAAGACAACGAAGGAGTAGTCAAAGCTCGCCAACAACCCCATGGCTTCGAACAAAACAAAGCACATTGACAGCAAGCACCACCACATTAGAGAGCTGGTGGATACAAGGACAATAGCCATTGTATCGGACTATCGGTGGGCACCGCGGACATGTTGGCAGATGGACTAACGAAGGCATTGTTGGAGCCCAAGCACACGATCTTTCATTGCGATGCATGGGAGCGGGGCTACATGAAGGATGGTCTTGTTCATATTACTGCAATGATCTACATGGGCTATTAGAGTACATCATTGTAAGGAGATTCACGGTCACGGTTGTGATCGGTACTAGTGAATACGTACCGTGACATAATACGGGAAAACTAGTTAAGAGGATTACAAAAAGAACAACATGAGCACGGACATGCAAAATGGGAAGGGGAACAAAAGGGCAAGAGTGACAAGAGGATCACAAATCCAAAGCACGGCAAAAGGAAGCAATCTACATTGTGCACAAACCTAGCATATTTAACTAAGGAAACTCCTAGGCGGTGTTAGAGTTGGGAGCGGATAGTTACACGGAGGTCGTGCCGGCCCCAAGGGGGGCCGGCTGTGGTGACTAGAGAAGTGGGAAGAGAGAGAGAGAGAGGAGAGAGAGAGAGAGAGAGATGGCGGCCGGCGAAGGCACCGGCAGGGCCGGCCGACCGCCACTAATAGGGAATAGAGTACCGCTAATAGCATAACACTAAGTACTAGAATAACAAATAGCTACCTTGTACATAAGCACTATGCAACGGGATGCTAGTGCTAACATCCCCCTCAAGGTAGCCGAGGTCTTGACGTCGTCCTAGCTTGCGTTGAGGGAGGTGCCATCTTGGTCGAAGGTGTAGTGCTTTAGCGTGTGCCTCAAGCCGGGTAGGTGTAGCGACATGCGTTCACAAGAACGTGCGCTACCGGCGAGTTGCCGAATGAGCGGTTCCAAATGCACTGCGTAATGTACTATTTGACATGTCCGGGGAAAAACTGTGCACGAGAGAATTAGCCGACGAATGAGAGCGACCGGCGAGGAAGAAGCACAACCAACAAGGTTGTTTGTGCGTGTAGGCATGCAAAAACATAGACGGGCGCTCGTGTTTGACTCCCTCCTTTCGCCGTGGGAAAGTTAAGCTCCTCGCTAAGTAGGTGAGCGTTGCGGCATTGCCTCGGAAAAAAAACAATAACAGTACTAATTAAAGTACGCACGGGCCGAATTTCGCGGCGTCGGTCTTAAAAACCAGATCGGTCGAGAGCATCGGTAGGCTGAAGGCTAGGTGAGACTGAATCTGGGTGGGCGAACGTGGCGCCGGGCGCTTTACACACGCTCTTCTCCTTTTTACGTTGGGAGATGGGTAGGACAGTCGCGGACAAACCAGCTCGAAGGCGAAGCGTGGGGTCGGTGGGACGATGAATTACTAGCGTGGCGCCGAGCGCTTTACGCACGCTCTACTCTTTTTTACGTGGGAGTAGGGTAGGACTAGCGTGGCGGCCGAGCGCTTTACACACCGCTCTTCTTTAGTGTAACTTGCTGGAGGGCCCATAACCTGTTAGAGTTGGGAACGGATAGTTACACGGAGGTCGTGCCGGCCCCCCTTGGGGGCCGGCTGTGGTGACTAGAGAAGTGGGAAGAGAGAAAGAGAGAGAGAGAGAGAGAGAGAGAGACGAGAGAGAGAGAGAGAGAGAGAGAGAGAGAGAGAGAGAGAGAGAGAGAGAGAGAGAGAAGAGAGAGAGAGAGAGAGAGAGAGAGAGAGAGAGAGAGAGAGAGAGAGAGAGAGAGAGAGAGAGAGAGAGAGAGAGAGAGAGAGAGAGAGAGAGAGAGAGAGAGAGAGAGAGAGAGAGAGAGAGAGAGAGAGAGAGAGAGAGAGAGAGAGAGAGAGAGAGAGAGAGAGAGAGAGAGAGAGAGAGAGAGAGAGAGAGAGAGAGAGAGAGAGAGAGAGAGAGAGAGAGAGAGAGAGAGAGAGAGAGAGAGAGAGAGAGAGATGGCGGCCGGCGAAGGCACCGGCAGGGCCGGCCGACTGCCACTAATAAGGAATAGAGTACCGCTAATAGTATAACACTTAGTATTAGAATGACAAATAGCTACCTTGTACATAAGCACTATGCAACGGGATGCTAGTGCGAACAGGCGGCGCTGAGAATGGCAACACGTGGAGGCGACAAGCGGCGTCTCACGCGCCGGTCGAGGAAGCACGGGGGACGCTTGCGGCCCATGGCGCGGGTGAAGAGCGCCGTGGTAGGAGATGTCATCCCAACCGAGGAAGGAGCGGCCACCACACCGTTTACGGCGGCGAATAAACCGCGCAAGACGTTGTCCGCGTGAGCAACATGGACGGCGAGAGAAACCTTTCGCTGCCAAGAAGCCAACAACTTGCCCGCATGCATCCCTCTAAAGGCGGCTGCCTACTTGGCTAGCTCGGTCAAGAAAGTCGTAGCGTGGCCGCCTAGAGTACCAAATTTCGTGACTGCAAAGGGAATGAAGCGGATGTCGGGGCGACTCCTCACCCCCTGAGAGCACTTCTCGAACTTGGTCTCCTCTGCACGGCGTAGAGCGACTTCGGGAGACGGGGGCCTAGAAACGCCGAACAAACTAGAAACCAAGGGATCAAGGGCAAGTTTTGAGCCTCGGATGCTGTGAAAGAGCAAGATACCCACATCCGCGGGGAGGCCGTCGTTGCCGTTGGGGAGTTGAATTAACATCGTGGGATTTGTGAGAACCTCGACGCTAACCCCGAGTGCGCCACGAACCTCGGAGATAATTTCCGCGAGGGTAGTCACTAACCAAGAGTGAGCGATGTGGACCGAAGCATCTCCGCCGCATCGAGCCAAATGGTCAACAAATGTTGTGGCCATCGCATCCTCCGACATGTCAACACCCGCCAACGCGAACGCACTCCGCATAGCTTGAACCGAGAAATCACATGCAGTACAAGCACTGGGGGAGCGTGGAGTAGAGAGGATGCGGGATGAGGGTAGGCCGAAGATGCGACAAACCGCGTCGTGGTGCTCAGGGAACTTGTCATTGAGCTCGCCCATGCGACCCGCGGGTCCGAAGCCAAAAACGCACAACTAGTTACGTGTAGAAGCTGTCGCTGCTTCTTTCAGTCCTTCTGTAACCATCACTCAGCGCCTCGGCGCTTGCACCTCTCGACTCACCTCCACGTGCACAAACACCTCCGATAAGAGTGGTTTGCGGTTTCCACTGATCTCTTGTAAACAAATAAATGCATTCAAGACTCATCAAGCTCTACAGACATCGGATATACCCGTACCGGTGCCGGTACGCCACAGCGCAATGCTGTCCAAACAAGCATCTGCCAATAGTACTGTAGGCAGCTGTAGGTACTGTAGGGTACAGCCAGCGCCTCTCAACAGTCGGTTACGCGACTTTCACCCGCCCGCGACGACACCTGACTTGGCCTCAGCCTAACTTTTGTCAGCAGACCGAAGGATTGCTGCGCAGTTGCATAGAAGGGATTCCCGAGTATTAAATATCGTTGTCGCTTATGCCTTGGATTCTTCTCAGTCCGAATTCGACCAGTAGAATGTGGGTTTCTCGACCGGGGCGTCACTCGATGAAAACACCTCTAATAACGCCGCTCGTTACGGCCACCGTACTGATGGCCGTTGTTGGACGCGCACAAGTCGCTTCCTCCCTAGCAAACCCAGAGACAATCAACGAAATTTCAGAGGAACCGGTTTGGAACTCAGGTGCCTGGATAGTGGACAAGACGTATTACTCCGCTTGGGCTCACTTCCACGCCTGCGTAACTACCGATGCCGTAAGTACTCTGGACGAGTTAAAGACCCTTATTCAGGTATAGTTTCTTTAAACGCAGCACGGGCGAGAGCGGGGAAGCCAAACACCTAGAAGCCCCGCTATAACTGAGCACGGACTTGTAATGTTTATGCCACCGGGACGGTGTCACAACATCAAGGCAGCGTGAGTCTAACCCTTGAAATATTGCCTTTTCAGGAGAAGTACTTTCCGCTGAAGAACGGCAGGACAGTATGGGACCTTTTCCAGGATCGCGCGGCGGTCGTGCCAGCTGCGATCAACGAGACAGTAGTGGACTTAGTATGGCCGTACGAGAGGGTCCATCTCTCGCGCGCAAGGCCGGTGCGTCTGCTCTTGCGATTTCCCCCTTCCGTCGTCAAAACCTCATGCATGGGTCTATTGTCAACTCCAAGTCTACTGCGCTCCCGTTGCGAAGCCGTTAGTATTGGTGCTTATGGTCGCCTGCGGGGATGAACCAGTGTCTATATAGCAGGAGTCGGAATACATACAGTCCATGTTTTATTCGGTTTCATGCTAATTCTTGAGGACTCGTCGCGGAAAACACTTGTAACTTTGTTTCTGACTTTTGGATTTCAAAATTGCAGATGTGTGTGGACGTTGTTGCGACGCCGGAAGACGCAGATGATGCGTGTTGCTGTACGGCCCGCGCCAGTTGGGGCCTGTACGCACGCTTGAATAGCGAAAACGATGCTCTGTGGATTCATCAAGAATTTCGTAATTTTCAAGACTGGGACGCGACCTGGTGCATCGGGTTGGAATCATCAGGTGCGCGAGGATCAGTATCGTTGGCGTTTTATACTTTCCCAACCGTGCCACTGTTCTGATGAAAGCGCGGCCAATATATGGCGTAAAACTTTCTAAACCCCTAAAACAGCAGTAGGTATTCAAAGTGACGACTGCCTCATTTTTAGGTGTCGATGCTGAATGGATGGACTCTACGGGCTATATTCGGCGTCAATCCATGGACGCGGAATCTACCCCTGTATCGAGTGTGGGCGCCATTTTCGCTGGCATCATTGGCGGTCTGGCATGCATAGCGGTCATTGCCGGGGGCGTATTTCTATGGCAGAGAAGAGAAAGGGAGGTGGCCTTTGACGAGTGGAGGGGCGGTGAACACTCAGTGGCTGGTTTCGACAACGGTCCATACATCGGAGAGGTCAAGTCCCCCTAGACATATTCTTTGGAAGTACATATACGACGGAACAGCTGTCTTCGGGCTCATCCCATCCCACGTTCTTGTAATCTATCACATTATCAGTCGTAGTCTGGCGCGATTGGACTATAACTCAGCCAATCTGAGTGACAAACGACTAACCCAAGATATATTGTGAGATTGATATTTGAATTTATTGGTTTGCAAACCCAACTTTCATATGTACCAGACAATAGCCCTCAATGTCCGTAAGTAACGGCGCGTCACACTTCCAGGATCAATAACTTTCACTATGATGCCTTTTATAACTATAGCTATAAGCAATTAAGAATAACCTTTTCTAGGGGCGCAACCAACAGCCTTATAAACTTCACCAACGGTAAGCTCTTGCTAGCCCTTAATTCATAAGCCAAAACTAGGTAAGAGCGTGGCACAATGTGCTTTCACACTCGGCCCATCTAGGCCTCGTGCGAATTGTAGTCTCGACTCTAGTAGTCAAGTAGGGTGTCCGTCTTACATCGCCTCATGCGCGCTCGGGCGTCACGAGGCACTTGCGGGAGTTGCGCCTCTTGCAGGCTGCGAACACAAACCACGATGCACATGGGAGAGATTGAGGATGTAGATTGCTAGAAGTTGACTGTAATGAGAAAGAGAAATTGGTTCAATGTTTGTCACCTCCCTCCAGTGCTCAAGGCTTATGTTAGCCTGACCTAGCTAGCTCCCACCAAGTCTCGCATGCCCCTAGTGGTGTGAGTCATGGCTCTCATAACGGTCTCAACACACATGCGACGTAGCATGTCGGTCTCGGGAAACAGGACTCATAGCGTCGTGAAACTTGTAAAACAAATTATGCATATTGTACGTACCGGGAGGTACCGGTAGTAATGCGAACCATCTCCATCACGAGCCGTTGCAGTGGCCACGTAGCCGCGGTACGTCCTATCGGAAAATTTCGGATCACCACAGTAACATCTGGTTGTTATTGAGCACATTCATGGGTCTAGCGCCGCCTAAGTAGCACTACTCCAAAGCTTTACGAGCACATCCGCGACTACAATTCATCATGAATCCATGCCCTCTACGCGACCACGGCGATGGAGGGTGGTAAGGAGGCCCAACATCCACCTAGATATCGACATGCTCAACGACGACCCCGAGCTCCCCGGGCCCGAGTACGTCGACTTCGCAGGCTACAACACAACCATAGCCAACGCCATGGGCGGACAAGCGAGCTCAAATACGGGCCGAGTGCTCGCCGAGCTAGCTAACGAGCGTTTTTGCAAGCCACGCCCTACCGAGGTATCGGGCACGCTAGACGCGCTCCGCAAAGCGTTCGTGGATCGAACACTCGAGGTCGGCATGCATGTCGCCAGCAAGGCACCACTATTAACAGATTTCGCGAAAGCTACACCATCCAGCCTCCCGGGCCGGATACCAAGGTCATAGCCAAGCCTTCCGACACGCCCGAACTCCCCACGAAGAAATTATGCTGTGGTCCACCGCGCGGATTCATATTCCCCGACATCGAGCTACATGCAACACCGCGTGCGGCGAATATGGCGGGAGTGGGAGCTAGTCGTTGCGAGCGGACAAGTCGTGAGCTGAGGCGCCCGCCGGCGGCGCAGCGGCGGCGGCCCCGGAGAGGGGTGCGCTCGCAGGCCCGTCGGCACCTACCTCTACCTCCACGCGGTGGGCGCTGGTAACCTCATAGCCGTGCCAGGCCTGGCACGGTAGGGGGCTGAACGAGGTACCAACAGCTGCGATCCGCGGGATCAGCAGCTGTCGGGAAGCCCTTTACGGAGGGTTTTGGAAAAACATAATATCCGTACACCAGCACAGGGATCTCCCGCTCGGCCTGTCCGATAGCGAGCAAAACCCCTATTTTGGACAACAATTCACGGGAATTGGCATTACGTCATGCTTACATAAGGGTTTGAAACGCGGTTTCGTCCAAGGAAAAGCCCTAGGGTTAGCCTAAATACCTGTGAAATTTCAGCCTGTGGTTCGGCGTGTAGCGGTGCTGTCGGCGGTGACAAGATGAGTCGGCCATGATGGGTGAGAACTGCGTGATGGCCCTATTTTGGACAAAAACTCACGAGGCACGCTATCCTGACCTTATAAGGCCACCCTATAACCCACGAGCGGCCTACAACTCCTCGAGTAATTTAGCCAAGCCTTTCGGTGCACGTCCCTCGGAAGGAAGTGCAGCGTCGGGCGAAGACTCGCCGCCACAAGGAGGTGCGCCCATGTTGACATTACTGGTACCTCCCGCTCCAACACCGAGTTCCGTGTTTTCACTCGCCTCTGCAGCTAACAAAAGGACGCTTGCACCGTCTTTACCAAGCGGAACAGGTTCATTGACAGTGAGGCCGTTGTTTTGATGGTTAGAGATGTCCTCGAGAGCCAAACGTTTGGGTACTCGTGAGTTCGCCATTATAGCGTGTCTCTTGCGGGCCGCCGAGATATCGGCCTTTTTACTGATAGCCCGCTTTACCAGTTCGTCTTGACACTCTCCGCACATGAACTCCACTTCAACCACAGCAGCCTCAATACGCTCTAAGGCAATAGCAGCGTTGTCACATAGTGTCTCTGTCTCGACGTATAGGTTAGGGTCGGTGTTCTTTGGGTGATCCAAGGGTTCCTTGCCCGCGCATTGCAAGAGGTAGTCGTACTTTTCGTGACATGTATCAACAGTAGAGCGCGCACCCTCCATCGCAGATAACATGTCTGGAACGCTGTCCATTAGCTTCTCGGCCTCCACCTTTAATTTGCTGAGCGTGCTTTCTTCTTTCGCAATGGTTTTCAGGGCGGCACGTACAGGGCCAGGTTGTCCGGCGTCGGCAAAATCCTCTGCTCGCGCGAGGAACTTTCCGACTTTTTCTCGGATCACGTCAGCTTGACTCGCCTTCTTGTGGACAGCTTCCCAACTCGACCTTAACCTCTTCATTTCTGTTTTCAAAGTTGACACGGCACTTGATAGGAGTGTCTTCAGGTCAGGCCCGTCCCGTCTGAGCTTGTCCCTGTTCTCTGTCAGAAGTATTGTCTCCTCGCATGTGAAAACTTGTGCGTACTGTGCCTCAGCGCGCCCCTTCCGGCCGACAGCAAGAGGATCGGGACGTAAGATGTCTTCCACGGCAGGTTGCCAAGCATCCATGCCCGACAAGGCCTCCATATCCCTCTTGGCCTGATCGGCCATCCTCGTGTACATAAGGTAGCGCCTCGCTGCCTCCTCCATTGGAGGCTCTTGGGTCGGAGGAGCTCGGCTTCTAGCGGTGCTGCTAGCGATGATGTTTTCGGCCCCTGCGAGAGCAGCGGCTCTTGTAGGCGCCTGGATTTGGGCTCTGCTAGCCCCTGGATCGTTGCTAGCCACGTTACTTCCGCTACTTGCTGAGTGGCGTGAAGAGGAGGCTGGGGGGGGAGTGTCCTGGCGGTACGCCAATCCCTTCACCTTGTTGTAGTCTAAGGGCCAAACACCTGTGTCCTGGAAAGCAGACATGATGTTGTGTGATCTTAGTGCTTTGCTGAAGCAGTTATAGGGCATGCCTGTTGCTGATCTACCATGGCATTCATAGTACTTGAATAAACAAATGATAAGATCTTTCTCCTTGATGTTCCCCCCTCCATCCAGGTTCTTGTGCGCAGCGAGCGCGTTGTCCATGTGCTTCTTGAAGGGAAGCATGATGCCCACGTCCAACGCTTGAAGAAGGTGAGAGCTGTGGGGTGGTAGAGTTACCACTTTAACATGGTTGTCCACAAGCTTCCTTATTACTTCGTGGTTGATGTGCGCGCCAAAATTATCCATAAGTAACAACAATGGCGTCTTAGCTGACCTTTTGCTTGATGTGTGTGGTAGGAAAGACTCTTCGATCCACTTCAAGAAAATAGGAGTTTCCATCCAAGCGTTGCCCTGGACGGTTAAGCCCGCTCGGACTTGGCCAGCACAACGGAGCGCGGCCACCAGGACAGGATCGTGAAACCAAGGCGGGGAGTACTTTTTTCCTTTGACGATGAAAAAGGGAGGCATACTGGTTCCGTCTGCAAAGATGGTCATCAAACAGGTAAGACTAAACCGGCACTCATTTCCCTTGGCGTGGCTGCGTCTCGCTCCCTTTGGCGCCCACACCTTCTTTTTCTTGGGCAAGGGTTGTAGACCTGTCTCATCTAGATTGCAAATGTTGCCAGGCGGGAGGTTCGGAAACTCACTAAAAACTTTTTGGAGCTGGTCGAAGAAGTCCTTCACGGCTGACTCCGGAACTCGAGCACGTTGCGGGTCCATGTGGTCGACTACACGTGGACGAAGGACGTCACTGTGTCTGCTAAAGAATAGGCGGGCCCATTTTCTTGAAGGGCCTATTCCATCGCGCCACTTCTTGGCGAGTGCTGTTTGGCAATAGCCGGGGACGTGTTGAATTATTTGGCTGATTTTGTAAATTATATCATCGGTGGTGAGACATTGGCCCACTGAGTGATGCACCACCACAGCTTGCACGAGGGCTGCCTCTTGCTCCTTGGTCAGTCCACTTCGCCTATCAGGCTTTGATTTCCCTAGGTTAAGTTTCTGTATGGCGCGTCGGAGGGTCGGCCACGGAACACCGTGCTTCGCTGCGATGCCGGAGAGAGAATGACCTTTACTCCCTGCCTTGCCACTCGCCACTGCTCGACGACCTTCGTCGACTGCGGAAGCGAGGTTTTCTTGTGTGTAGGCCCGATATTTACCACGGGCGGGTAGGGATCCGCTGCCCATAGCGGTTATCGATGGTGTAGAGCGAGGGTCGCTGCCAAGTCTCAGAATATTTGTTAAATTTGAAATACGAAAATAAGGGGGCCGTATGTACGTAACCCCAAATACCGGCAAGCGGGCGCACCATCAGCAGGTAAGAGTCGACAGCCGACAAGAGGCTTGCGAGGCTATTGGATAATGGATATGTGGGCAATATGGGGTGCTTCAAAGCATAATTGAAGTGATTTACACGCTTAACGAGTGGGTTGGTCGAAATCGATAGGTGTTTTTGGTGCGATTTGGTCAGTAGGTCGCATCACGAGTCCTTCCTCCACTGACCAACGCGACCAGCTCGACCAGCCGCCAACACAGCCCTTCAATAGGGTCTCTAAGGGGGTTCTATGGTAGGGTTTATGGCTCGAAATGACCTCGGCAATGTGGGCTAAGGTAGGCCTAAACCGCTAATTGTTCAAAATAGGTCTTGTCCAAAATAGGGGTTTTGCTCGCTATGTCTTTTTCGCGACTAAATACTCGCAGATACTCTCCCGACGATGGGGCGGGGGCGGCGTTTGCGAAATATTTTTGGCGAAGAGGGGTACGGACTGATCAGCGGAGGGACGAGGGTGTTGGAGCTGGCGGCGGACAGCTGGGAAGCAGCGCTAGGGACGGCGCTCGCTAGCAGTCGCCGGCTCTGCGAAAGCTTTAGATCTCCCCTGGGGGCGAGGCCTGATGCTACGCATGACGGAGGTGGGTCGCAGCCGGAGGAGCGGCACGGTATGGCGGCGGCGGTCCTTAGGATCGCCCGCCGCCGGAAAAGCCCGGTACGGGGGGTTTTGGGAAAAATTCCCGTACCCACCATCTTTTGAGGACCGGCGACTCGATCCATGTGTTCTTCCAACCCCTCCCCTAGTTGGTACCCAGTTGTCGATAGGCTGCCTCAGGCAGTGTGCCTAGGGTTATCGTAACGGCACACTACTCGTAAAGGCGGCCCCCTAACAACGTAAACCACCGGGGGAGGGTACGGACGGCCACAACGCGATCAGATAGGTGGTGGAAACAAACGGAAAAAGGACAAGGGACAGGAGAAAATCTGGCTCGGGGGCAGGAGAGCCAGCCGGACACCATCTGCAGCCTAGTTATTCTCTCTTCTCAGCCCCCGAAGGAGGAGAGAAGACTCGGCTAGGTGGCGAGCTGCGTCGGGAGGAGCGGCTAATACCTCGGGCGGGGTTGAGCACGGATCGGGGCGGGACCGACGACGACTTATGCGAGGGGGGTTTTTCACATGCTTTTCCCCCCAAGCTCCGGCACGACCGGAGTCGCACAGGAGCCGAGGTCAAGCAAGTTCGCCTCGACCAGCTCAAGCTGGATAGCCTTGCTGATCAGCGACCCCGCAGCGGCTTGAGCACGCCGCGTATCGTGGAGACTACCGACATTTTATTTTTCATATTGTATCCAAAAAACAAAAACGTATAGATCAGAAAATAATAAATACCTAGATACGGGTATGTTTTTTACGGTATCGTTACTGCCATTGGAGAGGTTGGGATTAGTGGTTTACGGTCTACCTCACGCTTAGAAGTCCAACTACGAGTTGAGCATAGCATAAGGGGGGGCCTAGAGACTCTAGCCGGTTTTACTGGTATTGGAGTGCTTAATTTCAAATTTCAAATTTCAAATTTCGTGAGCTGAATCCGCCACGGAGTGCGGGTCACGTTCAAACGCGGCCTCCGACCCCGGCCCTTCAACCACGGAGTTTCCGTGAGTGAGGTGCCCGCCGGCGGCGCAGTGGCGGCGGCCCCGGAGGGAGGTGCGCTCGTATGCGTGTCGGCACTCACCCCCACTTCCTCGTGATGGGCACTAATAACACTATAGCCGTGGCATGGCATGGCACGGCTGGGCAGGGCGACGGGCCAGCCTAATCTAGCTCCCGCGTGACTTCGGTCTTGCCGAAGATAGGAGGGGAAAGGCTGGCAAAAAAAACACTCCTCATGTAGTCGCTTGTCAACCCCGCCGTCGCATTCCGTAGACCTTGCCTTAATGTCGTTGTCGTTCCTCCCGGCGCGGCGTTCCTCCTTGTCGAGGTTCCCCGTCGCCTCGAGGGCATGTGAGGGGGACCAAGACACACAAATAGAGTGAAAATTGGCGCTTTTGCCTCCGCGCCTGGATTCTCCCCCCTCATTTCCCCGGCTTTTCTCTGTATGGTACCCGGGTACCTATCTGTCTGTCCGTCTTGCGACCTAGGCATCCCCCCTCCGATCGCGCGTCCACCGAGCAGCCATTTCTGAGCGTGGGCCTCCGCGCTAACCCGGACCCACTCTCTCTAATATTAAGTTTATCTAGCGATAGTTGTTGATAGTGAGAGGGCATGTCACCGCAGCCGGATCCGACGCACCGCGGGGCACGAAAATTATTGAAAACCCTCCGTGCGGGGGTTTTCAGATCGTGTCGCTCCCCCCCTCGCGACCAACCTCTTTGCCGCTCACGCGTACTCTTCCCCCGGAAGATGAAGCTTGTCGACGTAGTTAGGTGCCAGTGAGCGCCCGTCCCTTGTGTTGCTTCTCGACTTGTCATAATAGATCCGGCGCCGTATGTACGCCCGTACCCTCCTCGCGTCCCCCCACAGAATAGTGGGCCCACCCGTAGCACTCGCAAGCAAGACGGTAACCACTCCCGTATCCCTATATACGTTTCTGATCTTTGTTGGGAGACCTAAGGGAGATCCGTAGGGTAGAGCATGGTAGTAACCTCTACGCCGGGTTTAAACACTACTTAGTTGCCGAAAAACCCTCCGTACATGGCTTCCCGGCGGCGGTTGATTCTGAGGATCGCCGCCGCCAGACCGAGCCGCGTCTCCGCATGCGACTTGCCTCATGCTTGCTTCACGTCGTGCCTCGCCCCCCGGGAAGGCACGAGTGGCCCGGGTTGGTCCACGACTCCCGAGCGCCATTCCCGGGCGATTCGTCCCGGCTATTCGCCCCCATATCCGACACCCGCGTCCCACCGTTGATCCGACCTTACCCTCCTCGCCACCACAAACCCCACCTCCCCAAAGTAAAACGGTATCCATAAGTATATAGTCACGAAAAACATATCGGACGGCCCGAGCGGCGGATCTTGGCTCCGTTAGCGTACATGTACATGAACTACTTATTTAAAAGCCCTTTGTACATGACTTTCCCGACGATCGTTGATCGCGCGGATCGATGTGCCGGTCCTCTTAGCCCCCGACCGTGCCAAGTATGTCACGGCTACGGGGTTTCTAGCGCCCACCACGGGGAGGTGAGGGAATGCCGGAGGGCATGCGAGCGCACCCCTCTTGCGCCGCCGCCGCTACGCCGCCGGCGGCGCCTCGACCGGGTACACCTATCGACTCGTCTCTTTCCCATGTGTGTGTGTGTGTGTGTGTGTGTGTGTGTGTGTGTGTGTGTGTGTGTGTGTGTGTGTGTGTGTGTGTGTGTGTGTGTGTGTGTGTGTGTGTGTGCCGATGTTCCTCGGAGGTTAAGAGTTGTAAGCAACCGCAATAGTTGCCATACTCCCCCCGCCTAATAAGCAATAACAACATAACTATTTTGTAATCAAGAAAAATCCACTAGTCAAGAATGCTAAATGAAAGCTGCTGCGAGACCTTCATGATGCACGGCCCGCTCCCACCGAACGGGGTGCCGGCACAGAGGCCGATCGGCTTTCAAGAGGGGTGACGGGCCAGCCTAATGTAGCTCCCGCATGACTCCGGTCTTGCTTGAGGTAGGAGGGGAAAGGCTAGCAAAAAACCTCTTCATGTAGTCGCTCGACGATCCTTCCACCGCATCCCGTGCGCCTCGCCCCATGGTCACCGCTGGTCCTCTTGACGCGGCACCACGTAGTCGGGGACCCCCTTCACCTCCTTGAGTGGGTGTCGAAGGAGGGAGGGCATGTCACTGTAGCCGGATCCGACGGGCCGCGGGGGACGGAAACATTTTCAAAGCCCTTCGTCCTAGGTTTTCAGGCGGCGACTGACCCCGAGGGTCATCGCCGCCAATTTTTGTCGCTCCTCCCACCGCGACCATCCTCCTTGCCGCTTTGGTGTGCTCCTCCCTCCGGCAGGTGTAGCTTGGCGACGTAGTCGGCAGCTAGTGAGCGCCCTACATTGGTGTTGTTGCCCGACTGGCTGCCTTAGATCCGGCGTGGTAGATACGCCCGCGCTATTCTCGCGTCTCCCCAAAAAACAACGGGCCCACCTGTATCATCCGCATGCACTTTGGTAAAAACTCCCGTATCGTTACATGTGTTTCCGATCTATGTTGGGGGAGCTAAGGGAAATCCGTGGTGTAGGACATGGCAACAATCTTTACGCCGGGTATAGACATTATTTATTTTCCAAAAGACTTCTGTGCACGGCTTCCCAGCGGCGGTTGATCCCGAGGATCGCCGCCTCCAAACCGATTCGCTTCTCCGGCTGCGAGAGTCCTCTTGCTTGCTTCACGTTGTGCCGCCTCGCCTCCCAAGGAGACTCGCTGATTACATGACTTGTCGGCGGCTAGCGAATGCCCTACCATGGTGATGCTTCCGGGCTGCCGCTGCCACCTCCAACACCCTCATCCCACCGACGATCCGGCCGTACCCTCCTGGCCTCCACACGCTCTTGCCTCTTGAGATACATGCCCAATCCCCTCAAAGGGGACGGTATATGGGGAGTATATGGTCTTGAAAAAACACATCGGGCGGCCCGAGCGAGAGTTCTTAGCGATGTTAGTGTACAAGTAATGTTTTGGAAGCCCTCCGTACCGAGGCTTCCCGACATTTGTTGATCACGCGGATCGCAGCTGCCGGATTTCACCCTGCCTAGACCCCAAGGCCCCAGCCGTGCCAAGCCTAGCACGGCTATATGACTACCAACACCCACCGCGAGGCGGAGGTAGATTTGAGTGCCGACGGGCCTGCGAGCGTACCCCTCCGGAGCAGCCGCCGCTGCGCCGCCGGCGGGCTCCTACGTTTTTTTAATAAAAATTAAAAGTTTTTTAAAGTTAGATCTTAATCAAAATAGTTTTATTTCATTAATCTATTAATATATGGCCGTCACATTAACAACAAGATGACGGTTTGGAGTCATGTAGTCTAACGACACTACATCCATAGGTCGACATCGAGAAGCTCCCGACCGAATACGTTGGACCTCCAACTACAAGTCACGCCCCTTAGTAGTCTTCCTTTCAAGCATGAACTCTTCTAGCACGTGGACAACCCGATCGTGGAGCTGAATGACATACCAAGAGCACGGGCACCCCGCACCGGGGGATGTGGGCCATAAGCATAGAAGCTAACGAGCGCTGACCCGACATAGTGGCACCCGATACCGTCGACCAAGAGCCATACTCATGAGACTCTAAAGGAGCCTCATTACACCGTGGACAATTCCGAACACCATTAACATGTAATTTAATTCCAATTTCAATTACGGGCAGTTGTACATGATTACCCCCCCCCCCCTGGCCCTCCTAAGTTTGACCCCTAATTAAAGTGACCATCAAATCTCATTGCGGGTCTAACAAGCATTTATTAGTCGACTGCGTGCATGGATTAGTCGACTTCTGCTTGGCTTCACTGCGGAGCGCGCCTCTCATGTTCGATAATTCCCTCGGTTCAATGAGGCTCCCTCAAAGTCTCGTGGGTCTAGATCTTCTTCGACGATATCCGGCACCTCTATGTCGGGTGAGCGCTCCACAGTTGCTATGCTTATGAACCACATCCCCCGGTGCCCGTGCTCTTAGTATATCATTCAACTCCACGATCGCATAGTCCACGTGCTTGAAGAGTTCAAGCTTGAAGCGGGGCTACTAAAGGGCAAAACTTGCGGTTGGAGGTCCGCCGTATTCGATCGGGAGCTTCTCGAGATCTTCATGGGGATGTGGTTTAGTTAGACTTTTATGGCTCCACACCGTCATCTTGTTGTTGATGTGACGGTTACAAGTGCTTGCACGAACACCAATGTTCCTCGTATCTCCCACTCCCGGGCAGTCTTGCATAGGGAGCTCAACACGGCGAACAAGATGCGGACCTCCGCACCTCTGCTTTGCTTGGCATGCCTTCGGCTCAGACGGTGCATGACTAATATCCCTTCGCTATGGAGGATGGGGGCCGGTTGGCGGCTATGACGTCAGAGTTGGTTGATCGCCTGGCTATTTTGGTGGCAGTTCGTCGCTTCCATGGCATGGGTGATGTTGACTCTCGTTCTTTGCGCTTTGATAGTTATGTCCGTATGCATCATTTCGCTCGTCGAACTACTTATGTTCCTTTCGGCGTTTTTTGGGGGATGTGCGGCGACGGCTCTATCATGCTCTTCATGGTACTTTGGCTTCCTATCTTCGCGACGCTTTGCATGAGGACAATGCTGATGCTCTGGCATGCCTTCATGTTCCTCGGGCTTAGATTGTTTCTTCTTTTCTTCTCTTTGTTTGGTGGTCTCCACTGCTTTTTCTGGTAAGAATTATTACATTTTTATTAGTCGACTCTAACCCGCTGTTCATTCGACTCGCTCTTGGTGACGGAACAAATAGTGATATGGTTGGTAAAATCAATACTTTATGTTAGAATGGCGGTCAATGAGTAGCGGGTAGCTCGGCAGAAAACTACGAACGGGCCAAGGACGCTTATTTAATAGTGGTAGCGGTCTCGTAAGTCGCCTTGACATTCGGGTTGGTTGTTGTACGTGTGGCTTTTGGCCGCGGTCGCATGGGCGCTCGTTGTCGCGTTTGTGACGTCACCTCCCTCCTTCCGTGCGGATCTTGGCGAGGGTCCATCCCGCTAGTCAAGTAGAGTCCCGCGGGGTTCTAGTTGTCCAACGGGGGCTTGGAATGCTCGTCGTCGTGGAATGGCCCCTCTGTAGGCGGCTTCCCGCGTGCCGCCGTGGTGTCGGAAACGGGTTGCGGCAGCTGTTGGCACAATACGGCAGTCGGGTACGGCGTCGCAGCGTCAGAGCGTTCTCGGCATGTTTTGGGTCGAACAAAGGGCTGTCGTAACACGATGGGGTGGTAGCTATGTCCGCCGTCTCTGCCGCGGCGTTTGAGTCGTCGACGTTGAGGCACGGGTTCACCAGCTCGGACGTGTCGACCACGCCCTCGTGGGTAGCATTGCCGAACTTGGTGCGGCCGTCCAAAAACTCGAGGCATACCACGGGTGGGGCCGCATACCTACATGTTGTCGTACACAAGGTGGTAGCAACTTGTTACACCTGAGTGAGCCGCGTAGTCGGCTCTTGTTTTGCGCGGTAGGGCGCACAAGTTGTGCGCCCGGCCCGTAGGGGTACAGCGGCACTCAGCGGTACGCTCGCTCGCCAAGGCTTCGAAGCAATGTCGGGATCGCTGGCTTTCTTGGTAGTTGGCTCGGCTGGAGACCTTGGAGCCATCACGGTAGTCGCAAGAGGTGTAGCATTGACGAACGGAGTCTCAGTAGGC
Source organism: Tetraselmis chui (assembly GCA_026401115.1). Lineage (NCBI taxonomy): Eukaryota > Viridiplantae > Chlorophyta > Chlorodendrophyceae > Chlorodendrales > Chlorodendraceae > Tetraselmis > Tetraselmis chui. The sequence goes on along the minus strand of JAPMLY010001095.1, from coordinate 6,586 downwards.
TCGGCGTTGTCGTCTAGCAAAACGCGTGATGGCGCACGGTCTGCCGTAGAACCACGTCTCGCCGTTCTAAGGGGGATGGCACCAACTTGGTGCTTCAAAGTTGCCCATTTTTCCGGTTTTCGCCTTGCGGAGTCGGGCGTGCCGGTTGAGCGCCCTATATGCAAGAGTGTAGCGTCTCCCTCTAGTAGGCTCGCCCGCAAAGGCGGTACCGCATTATTGTCACGCGAGTCGGCTCGCGCGAAGTAAGGCTAGGGATCGATGATATCATCCGGACTATATCGACTTATTTCGTGGTGTTTTCGTAGACCCCGAATGTGAAATGTACCCGAAATTGCAGCGAAATACGCTTGTAAAATATCGACGATACCATCGATCCCTAGCCTTACCGCGAAGTCGGGGTCGGCTAGTGGGCGTGCGTTAGAACGCGGTCGTGGAATGGCGGCACATGGAGGGTCGGCCGCCGGCGCCAGCCGTTTGAACCTATCTTGTCGCGGGTCGCGCAAAATAAATTCAGTGCGCTCTATATGAAGAGCATGTCTAGACGGTAGCGCTCTAGAACCTACGCCAATGGAGTGGGCGTGGATTCTGGTGGCCACGTAGCAACCGTTGAGGGTCGATTGCAAGAGGTTGGTGGTCAAGGCGTTAGCGGCGTCTTTGGTCGGCGTCTCGAAGCTGGGCTCGCAAACTGTGCGCAAGGGGCGCTCCGGACCGGTGGGGCTGACCTTACCACCGCGGGTAAAGTCGACGAGCTCGGGCTCTATAGGCTCGGTGTCGTTGTTCAGCAACTCGATAGGCGGCGCAAGGGCCACCGCAAAACCACCCTCTGTCGCAAGGGTGGCGGCAACGGGAATGGGTTACTACATATTCAAACAAGTAGCCGGTTCTGCAAGGTGTTTCAGATGGGCGAGTAAGGCAAAATAGTTTGCCTCGATCTGCTCAACCAGTCTACGCTCTGAAACCGCGCACGATGCTTGAATTCGTTATGTCACGCCTTGGTGAGACGGTATAACGACGGGGCTGAGATGGGCCGAGTAACCGAGTTGCAATATCAGTAGCCGGCATGTTGGAATGCGATGTAACATGAACAAAAGAGGAAGTGTCTCGTGACTAAAACGTATCCTACCGTCACTAAAGACAGTAAAAAGATCCAAAGTACTACTAAAGTACTACTGAACCTCAAAAACACGGGGATGGGTCGGTAGCTCGAATGAGCAACGCCGATCGTCTTCGCTCTGGGCCTGGCCTCCCATCGAGCGCAAGACTGGTGGACAGGGCCGCTGAACAGCGTGTACCATTCACCTCTCCCCACCCGAGCCTAGCTCAAAATGGTCAGTGGATCCGTAGCGACACCAGACGGTACACACTCAAAGGCGCAGCTTCCAGGGATTTGAATTTCATCCCCCCGACAGCTATCGCGCCATCCACTTCGAAAACCACACATGTACCCGTCAAAGTACTGCGACACACCAAAAAACCACATCGCTTACAAAAAGTCTCTTCCCCGGTAGGCGGCGCGCCACATCGCGCCCCTCCGAGCGTCCGGACGTCCCTGTCCGCCGCCAACATCCACCAAACCCAGGCCCCATCGGACCTGGTCGCGTGCAGCCAACACGCGCACTACTCTCAAACACCTACTCGAAAAGCCACACTCAACTCCACTACTTATCTCCACCACTCGAAATCCTGCTCGAACGCCATGTCTTCGACCCCTACCCCCCCCCCCCACCTACAGGCAGATGCTTATGCCATCGCGGGATCGGCCCGTGAAGGCGCCCACCGCGGACCCTTACAACCCCCGGAGCTATCAAGCGGGACATCCGCTCGCTCTACTCAACACTGTGCCCCAACCACCCCCATCCGCCCAAGACTTGGGCACCGCTTTGGAATCCTCATCAGTCAGAGGACTCCGGACGCCTCCGGTCCTCGCCGCTCCTAGGTCAACCACTGACCTGGGACGGGCCGCTGACTCAACAACCCCCACAGACGACCCGTACTGGTGCGATCGTCCCGCTCTGTCCCACAGTAAGGACCAGTCTAACACCTCCCGTCCCCTCCCGCTAACCCCCGCTGATACTCTCGTTACCAGCGCACTTAAACCGATACCTTTCCCTCACCTTAGTGCGTCCCAACCACTGTGCTGTAAAGTTCGACCACTAATGCACCATCATGTACCTCGAAAATCATCTTCTTTAATCAGAGAAAACAAAATTTATTATACAGGCCTGATCCCTGCCCCTGCACACGCCACTGCCCTGATCTGTACTCACCGACGCCCCCTCCCCTCTCATGCTACCTACCTACCCCGCAACTACACTAGTCCACTCGCAGCTGCTCAAATTGCCTGGCCTGTCGCGCCGGCCCTTGCTCTACACGCTCCCTCTCGCCCGAACTCGCCGCTCGCCGACCGCCACCCCCCGTCCCACAACACGGCCCTGTATATTACCCAGCGACCCCTCCCGCTAGCCTGCACTGATACACTGGTTATCAGGGCACTTAAATCGAAACCCTCTCCCCACCTTAATGCTTCCCAGCCAAAGAGCTGCACAGTTCGATCAATAATGCATCACCCTGTAACTCGCAAAAAGTCGTCTTCCTTAGAAATTTTATTTACAGGCCTGATTCTTACAACTGCACTAACCACCGCCCTGATCAGACACCCCCGTCTCCCCTCTTCCTGCTGCCCTCCCCCTGCTCCCTCGCTCTATCCCTCACTCGCTCCAGTCGTTGCTCCTCTCCGCTTCATCCTTTTCTATTTTACCTTTCTTCCCTTTTTTACTTTTACCGCGATAACACGCCTAACTCAACAGACACTAGCGCTTACCTGCGATTACCACACTGTAGAACCTAGTGCACTCGCTCTACCTCCCCCCTTTTACACGCCCCATGCTCTGCCCTACTCGCCCGTCGCTGTGATAATGGCAGTGCTTCCCCTGCAGAGTTTAGCCCACCCGACCTGCTCTACCCGAATAATTAACCGATCACCCGCCCCCCCGCGCACCCCCCTGCCCCGGAAATATCGCCCCTCCCTTACAGAATCAGTCTGGCAGTCCCGAACCCGTAACAGTCCCTGCGATACACGTACTCCCTCGCCCCTACAGTCCCCACTTCCTTTAGGCCTGCTCCGAGGCTTCTCTCGGAAGCCCCGAAGCACTTTTGATACGATATCGACAGCCCCCTCTGTCACAGTTCCCCACTATCGCCCTACTTCTAATACCTACCACACCTTGCTTACAATTTTTCAATCCCCCCTCCCCTACCCTCTCATCCTCTCCCCGCCATCCCTACACTTACCACCCTCTCTTAAGCTCAGAAAGACCACCCGTTCCAAGGAGCTTCTACTCGCCGAAATGCGCATGACGTCGACGAACGGACCCTCCGGAGCCTCAGAACCTCGCCCTCGACAAGCCTCGGCCGGCAAGGCCGCTTCTCATCATTAGTCCCCCACACGACGGGCCTCAAGGCCCAGAGGTTCGACCCCACAACCAACCCCCCACCCCCCAGCTAGATATCCGACGACACACTACTACCTCCATGCTTCCGCCAACTCTCCCGGCCCACTTTACTCCACGCACCTGTTGCACCGTCTTACATAACTACCTCTTCGACCTAAACCTTGAATACGGCCTCCCTACACCCATCGGTTGCCTCGATTCCTCTGCGGTGCTATCCTTCCAATGGGGTCGTTACCAGGACCTCTCCAACCTCTACTGCCTTGCTACGACGTTATCCAAACTCCACTCCACTCCCACCGCCTCGTACACAGTTATTACTAACAACGAAGTCGATAACCACCACAGCAACTCCCAATTCCCCAGCCACTGGACTAACCTCGCCAACCGAGGCGCCCTCCCCCGTCCGGGGACGCCTAACCACTCTCTCGTGATCCTCACATGGCAACACTCACACTTCGGCCTCCTACACCTAACCCACACCTCAGCGACATGGATCGACTCTCTTCATCACCCTCCTCCGCCCGACCTCCTCGCCCGCTCTCTCAATCTCCTCTCTGACTGGAACTCCTCCCCCCCCCCTCCCGTCGGTACCCTACGCTTCCTCAACCCACCTCGCCAAAACGACTCATGTCGCTGAGGTGTGGGTTAGGTGGAGGAGGCCGAAGTGTGAGTGTTGCCATGTGAGGATCACGAGAGAGTGGTTAGGCGTCCCCGGACGGGGGAGGGCGCCTCGGTTGGCGAGGTTAGTCCAGTGGCTGGGGAATTGGGAGTTGCTGTGGTGGTTATCGACTTCGTTGTTAGTAATAATTGTGTACGAGGCGGTGGGAGTGGAGTGGAGTTTGGATAACGTCGTAGCAAGGCAGTAGAGGTTGGAGAGGTCCTGGTAACGACCCCATTGGAAGGATAGCACCGCAGAGGAATCGAGGTAGCCGATGGGTGTAGGGAGGCCGTATTCAAGGTTTAGGTCGAAGAGGTAGTTATGTAAGACGGTGCAACAGGTGCGTGGAGTGAAGTGGGCCGGGAGAGTAGGCGGGAGCATGGAGGTAGTAGTGTGTCGTCGGATATCTAGCTGGGGGGTGGGGGGTTGGTTGTGGGGTCGAACCTCTGGGCCTTGAGGCCCGTCGTGTGGGGGACTAATGATGAGAAGCGGCCTTGCCGGCCGAGGCTAGTGGAGGGCGAGGGTGTGAGGCTCCGGAGGGTCCGTTCGTCGACGTCATGCGCATTTCGGCGAGTAGAAGCTCCTTGGAACGGGTGGTCTTTCTGAGCTTAAGAGAGGGTGGTAAGTGTAGGGATGGCGGGGAGAGGATGAGAGGGTAGGGGAGGGGGGATTGAAAAATTGTAATCAAGGTGGGGTAGGTATTAGAAGTAGGGCGATAGTGGGGAACTGTGACAGAGGGGGCTGTCGATATCGTATCAAAAGTGCTTCGGGGCTTCCGAGAGAAGCCTCGGAGCAGGCCTAAAGGAAGTGGGGACTGTAGGGGCGAGGGAAGTACGTGTATCGCAGGGACTGTTACGGGTTCGGGACTGCCAGACTGATTCTGTAAGGGAGGGGCGATATTTCCGGGGCAGGGGGGTGCGCGGGGGGGCGGGTGATCGGTTAATTATTCGGGTAGAGCAGGTCGGGTGGGCTAAACTCTGCAGGGGAAAGCACTGCCATTAGCACAGCGACGGGCGAGTAGGGCAGAGCATGGGGCGTGTAAAAGGGGGGAGGTAGAGCGAGTGCACTAGGTTCTACAGTGTGGTAATCGCAGGTAAGCGCTAGTGTCTGTTGAGTTAGGCGTGTTATCGCGGTAAAAGTAAAAAAGGGAAGAAAGGTAAAATAGAAAAGGATGAAGCGGAGAGGAGCAACGACTGGAGCGAGTGAGGGATAGAGTGAGGGAGCAGGGGGAGGGCAGCAGGAAGAGGGGAGACGGGGGTGTCTGATCAGGGCGGTGGTTAGTGCAGTTGTAAGAGTCAGGCCTGTAAATTAAAATTTCTAAGGAAGACGACTTTTTGCGAGTTACAGGGTGATGCATTATTGATCGAACTGTGCAGCTCTTTGGCTGGGAAGCATTAAGGTGGGGAGAGGGTTTCGATTTAAGTGCCCTGATAACCAGTGTATCAGTGCAGGCTAGCGGGGAGGGGTCGCTGGGTAATATACAGGGCCGTGTTGTGGGACGGGGGGTGGCGGTCGTGCGAGCGGCGAGTTCGGGCGAGAGGGAGCGTGAAGAGCATGGGCCGGCGCGACAGGGCCAGGCAATTTGAGCAGCTGCGAGTGGACTAGTGTAGTTGCGGGGTAGGTAGGTAGCATGAGAGGGGAGGGGGCGTCGGTGAGTACAGATCAGGGCAGTGGCGTGTGCAGGGGCAGGGATCAGGCCTGTATAATAATTTTTTTTTTCTCTGATTAAAGAAGATGATTTTCGAGGTACATGATGGTGCATTAGTGGTCGAACTTTACAGCACAGTGGTTGGGACGCACTAAGGTGAGGGAAAGGTATCGGTTTAAGTGCGCTGGTAACGGGAGTATCAGCAGGGGTTAGCGGGAGGGGACGGGAGGTGTTAGACTGGTCCTTACTGTGGGACAGAGCGGGACGATCGCACCAGTACGGGTCGTTTGTGGGGGTTGTTGAGTCAGCGGCCCGTCCCAGGTCAGGTGGTTGACCTAGGAGCGGCGAGGACCGGAGGCGTCCGGAGTCCTCTGACTGATGGGGATTCCAAAGCGGTGCCCAAGTCTTGGGCGGATGGGGGTGGTTGGGGCACAGTGTTGAGTAGAGCGAGCGGATGTCCCGCTTGATAGCTCCGGGGGTTGTAAGGGTACGCGGTGGGCGCCTTCACGGGCCGATCCCGCGATGGCATAAGCATCTGCCTGTAGGTGGGGGGGGGGGTAGGGGTCGAAGACATGGCGTTCGAGCAGGATTTCGAGTGGTGGAGATAAGTAGTGGAGTTGAGTGTGGCTTTTCGAGTAGGTGTTTGAGAGTAGTGCGCGTGTTGGCTGCACGCGACCCAGGTCCGATGGGGCCTGGGTTTGGTGGATGTTGGCGGCGGACAGGGACGTCCGGACGCTCGGAGGGGCGCGATGTGGCGCGCCGCCTACCGGGGAAGAGACTTTTTGTAAGCGATGTGGTTTTTTGGTGTGTCGCAGTACTTTGACGGGT